>VXBI01008807.1:337709-368006 GCA_013397375.1 Toxostoma redivivum | reverse complement strand
GGGCGGGGCCAGCGCGGGATTCCCAGAATCGCGAAATCGCTGAATCCCGGAATTTTTTACGCTAGGAAAGAGTTCTGAGATCACTGAACCCAACCAGTCAACGAACACTTCCGTGGTGACAGACCATGGTACTGAGTGCCACGTCCAGCCTTCCCTCAAGCGCTCCCCTGGGCAGCCCCTTCAGTGTCTCATCCACCCTTTCTGTCAAGAAATTCCTCCTGATGTCCAACCTAAACCTCCCCTGGCACAGCTTCAGGCTATGAAAAAAGCCCCAAACTCGTCCACTACTGTTCCTATTCTAGCAGCCTTTTAAAACCATCCCCCTATTAGTATAATCCAGAAAGAGATTATTGCTAATTTTATCCCAGTCCTGTTCCTCTCTGTAGACACAGAATTGTGCTCAAGAACAATATTTCTACCTGAGACAACTTTTTTCCAGCTGAGACAACTTTTAGCATTAATAGCTGAACAGGTAAATGGGTATTCCAATGCTGCTGGTTTACAAGTGGTAGGTGATCATGAAGAGGTGGTGATATTTCCACCCCCCTGAAATTTCATGTCTGCCCCACTGTGTTTTACTTAGGATGGATCCTTCTGATTCTGCCTTTCTGAAAATTTCCAAAGTAGAAGAATTAATTTGAAGTGTTATTATATTAATATCGTTAAAATGTTAGTTGTATTTTCTGCATGAACATTTTCATTTCAGTATAAAAGTACTGATTTCATTAAAACTCCTTGGTGTGTGTGTATATATATATATGTATAATATATATTTTATATATATTTTTATATATATATATACTCTCTATATTTTTAATATATATTATATATATATATATATATAAATACTGCTCTCACCTCCAAGATCTCGTTTTTCAAAAGATCCCTCCACATAATCGCTGTGGTTCAAGTGTGATGCATAAAAACAGGGGGGAAAAAGCTGCTTTTTCCATCCTCTGCCTTTGCTTCCAAGTGAAATTCTTACATTCCCTGTCTTTTCATGAGCTATTTATGCTTGAAAATCCACATGCTTTGGTTCATATTTATCCAAAGAAAGCATAGGATATTCTCAGGAGCCTTTTTAAGTAACGTTTCCCTGGAGTTGTCTCTAAGCTGTGGCTGCAGATCTGTGTATCACATGCATTGAGCAGATGGGAAGTAAAAGTATTCAGGAAAAAAAATATCCAAACGTATATCTGTGGGATATTTTTGCTGTGCATGTTTGGGAACCTTATGTCATAGCTGTATTTTGTATTAAACTGCTTTTCTTCAGAGTTTTTTTTGTAACAGGTGAGCCAATGAGGAGATGCAGTGCTGTGTAATTGTATTTTTACAAGCAATAGAAATGAGAAACATTTCTTCAGATGTACCAAAAGTAGATGCCAGAGAAGAGAGTCTGATTCCAGTACTAAATAAGTATTTAGGAAATACAAGACCATAACAAACAAACAAACTAAAAAAACCCCAAAAAACTAGCAGTGAAGAGGTTCCCAGCCCCAAACTTTTCTTTGTGTTATCTTGTGTTAAGGTGGAGGTGAAAGAGCCCACGAACAGAGAAAATAAGCAGTAAATAAGCAGGAATAGGTGGCACTTATCCCATCTTTGTGGAGGAGCAGGGGAATGAGCTGTCACACCACCAGCAGATGTTTTGTTCTGCTTGCTTCAAGCACTTGGGCTGCAGAGGACTGGGAAGTACCAAACATCCAATTTTCTAACAAGGAATTCTAGCAGAGATCTGAAGGAAAGGTCTGCAAGCCGTAATGAAGTAAGACAAACTACAATAAGTAATATTTTAGTGAGTACCTGAGTATTATATTCTTGGGAAGAGCCAACGTGGCTCTGCTAAAGGAATATCCTGTCTCACCCATCTGGAAATGCACAGAAAGGAGCGATCTGCTTGCTTGGATTTTGAAAACCCCCTCACCAAAGCTTTATCAAGGTTTTTTTAAGGAAACTAAGCAGCAATGCTTTGAGTTATATTGATATCAATAAGTGGCTAAAAGATAAATAGATTATGAGAGTGAATGATCACTGAAAATCATTCAAAGAGTTATCAAAAAACCCAAACACTGGTTTTCCTCCTAATCTAAAAGCCTGGAAAGAGAGATACACACTGAGATGACAAAAGGTGTAAAATTATGGATAAAGTGTTGTTTTATTTTAAAATTGTGGTTTTACATTTTGCTTGTCACAAGTTCCAACAGTCTGAAACAAGATGATCCATTAGCCCATTGTTTCGTCCACCTCTTCAGGTTAAATGAGGAGTTGTAGAACAAAAGAAGTCTAGGGATGATTTGGCAAATGTAGGCATATTTTATCTAATTTACTGAAAAAACTAGCACCACAAATAGTGCTGCTGTCAATAAATTACTGAAAAAAAAAATCTCATCTGCCCCGGGCCACTCTTTGCCGCAGTTTTGTTTGTTTGGAAAAATACTTTAGCTCATGTTTATTCAACATTTGAACCGTGCTTCCATATTAAATTTGTCAGCTTACCCGGAGCCCAGAGACTCCAATAAATTATTAAAGAGCAGCATTGCATAGCAGGATTTGTAGTGACACATTGTGTCTTCTCACAGAGAGAAATCAAACTTTATTTTCATGTGGCTCCCTTGAGGATGATTCTGTGCTGCACTAAAGTTTTATTCTAAATGGTTGCATGGGTGTTTCTGGAACATCAGCACAAGAGTGTTTCAGACACTACAGAAGAAAGTTATTTAATGTATTAGAGGCAATAAATTTTAGGAAAACAAAGATCTGTCAGTGGAGAATTATATGTATAATATGTATATGAATATATATGTTGTGTATTCAGCATGACCTTTTGCAAAAATAATTACTTTTCTAAAAATGCACTTTCTAAAGGAGAATCCAATCTGTCAAATGATGAACAATTTTGCTTTCAGGATTGCAATCTGAGAAGCCCTGCATGTGTGTTTCAAGCATTAGGAAGGTTTTGGGTTTTTTTTCATTTGACTGTTGTTTCTGTTACATTACTTTTCAGAATTTTACACACTTAGCATATTTTTGGTTTAGTCTTTAGAATTTGAATATTTTCTTTTTTAGATTTTGAGGCTGGTTTAGAACTGGAAAAATCAAAGAAACAGGAAGAATGCAGGGACTAATTAATTATATTATGCAAGAATGTTTCTACAGCTAGTGGATAAAAATGATGAAGGACTTTATAGAAGGCTGAAAATGTCTCCTGGATCTTGAGAGGGAGTGTATCAATGATATTTCATCCATAGCTAGGCCTCACTATTTAAAAAGCAAAATGAGATCATTAGACTTTTAGCCAAATATGAATAAGTATAAATATGCAAAAACTAATGTATACTGTATCTTAGTTTATAATTATCTATATTGCATTTCTTGTTTACTGTAAAATCTGGGATAATTAATTGGGTTTGTTTGGGTTTTTTTAGTGAATATTTCTATATTTTTCCAAAACTTTTTCAGACAGGGAAGAAAGTTAATTTGTTTCTACAGAGGAAAATAAAATAATGGTTGGGGGTAACACTGTTTCATCATGTCTACTTACATTTGGTTGTAACTTCAGAATTACTTTGATTTAATTATATGCCAGAGGCAAGGAAGCTGGAATTAAAGAGCTTTCTCAACAGGTCTTACTGACTGTTCCACTAAGAGGCAAATCCTGACCTAGTGACTAAAAGGTGCAAGGACTTTAAGATTTTTCAGCCTCTTCTCCCTGTGGGTTTTTTTTTTTTTCTGTAATTATTCTTTCCTCATTGGTTGATTTGTACAGGAAACAGTCTGCATTTAAAAGTTCAAGTTTTTGCATTTAAAAGGGTCTCTGAAAACAGGCAAATGAGATTTTTTGGTCCCACATGACAGTGAACAAAGGTGGCACATTCATGTCATAAAAACTGGTAAATCCCTAACTGATGGGTGAAAATTGTTGTCAAATTTCTTAGCAAACACTTTTTGAAATTTAACTTTTTAAAATTTTATTCTGTGAATTGTGTATCAGACAGTAAAAATAGGATTATATTATTGGTAATAAATAGCTAAGATTGATAGTTTAGGCATTCTCCAAAACAGTTTGTCCACAGAAGATTTTCCTTTTATAATAAAATCCGTCCATGATCAAAACCAGGTAATTGGTAATGCAAGGCTAAAATTGTAAAAACTGGCAGGAAATCAGAAATATGTTGTGGTTGTTACAGGGCTTTAAGCCACTACAAATACTGCAGTGTTATGGCATTTCCACACGATATCTGCATCAGGTCTCTGCTTTTGCAGATACTGAATTTTAAAAGAAATGTCATTTATCATTCATGGCAGTGGAACTAAAACAATGTCACACAGAACTGGCAGATCCTGCAGAGAATTGTACACTTTAAATGCTTTTTTTTTTCCAAAGCTCTTTGTGTGCTTAGCACTTACAGCTTGCCTGCAATATCAGTCTTTTCTAAAGGTTCCTATGTAAATGTGAAATGTGTGCTGACTGCTCCCCATTTAGATCTGTAGATACAGTATAAAAAGCTGCAGCTGAGCTAGTTGTAGGTTTCTTTTTTCAGTCAGTGGAGAAAAACAGGCAATTCTTGACTGTAGCTGTTATTAAAGATTTCTCAAGCCCACTGTAGAAGTAATTTTTCAGCGTGGCAGAAGGACTGTGTAGTAGAAAGATCTTTGGGTTTTTTCAGGGCTGTTTCATCAGAAATTGGAATAACATTCAAAATCTCAAAGGATTAATGTTTTCAAATATTGACTGTCTAAAATCAGTCAGCTTCAGAAGTAAGTTTGCATTACAGGGGAAATTCTGTGAAAGAATTTCATTAGTTAGGAGTGATGAAAAATATTAATAGAATATTAGTTTTTTCCCTCATTATCAATGCAAAATATTTATGCATATAGTAATATGCCTACAATAAATTTCAGGATTATGAAAGAAGTTGACCCTAAACAATGTTTTTGGTCAAAATACTTGAGAGTAGGAACTCAGCATTACAGAGGACAATATGTTTACAGAAAGTCATTATTCAAAATTAAAAGGAAGAGCACCTCATAGATCAAACCTGTTTAAAGTACATTTTCTTAAGGAGATTCATTTAATCTTCCACTTGTCCAGATAATTTGCAGGACCTTTATTGTGTGAACAATTTAATTTAGTCCTGAACAATTATGTATCTGATGGAATTATCTACTTCACTGGCATATATTAATAAATCTGTCACGATCTTCAGTCATATTTACTTATACCTCTTGGAAGGCATGCACAGGACGCTCATGAATGGGAATTCTAGCAGTGATTTGACAACATTTTCATATATGCATCATACATAAACAATTTAAATGATCATCACCTTATTAACAGTATCACCTCTTCAGAACTTGTAAAGCATTGAATATTTTAACCTTGGAGAAGCATAAAGGAAGATAATTCTACATTTAAGACTTGCCAGGAAGAGGCAAGGGTTCAGCTGTGTCCAGTTTTGTGGATTTTGTTGTGTTGGTGTGTTCCAAGCTCCTTCTTGAATTCACAAAAGAGAATTCCCATTTTGTACAAGTAAGATGTTGATTGTAAAGGAAGTTGTGGTGCTTCCAAATCTCTGGAGTGCAGCTACATTCAGTACAGTTGTGCAGAGCATTGTGTGAGTTCAACAGTCTGATTTTGGTTATTATTAAGCCTTGCAGAGACTACCCAGCTTGTTCTTTTGTCTCCTTTATTGTACCACAGTTCCGGTGCTATCAGGGCTGCTGGGGTTGGTAGGCAAAGGTATTTCCTGTGCAAACAGAGCTCTTGGAAATGTTCCAGCATTTAACCAGCGCTGCTGGATGCAGGAGCTGCTCAGCTGGGTTGGTATCAGTCAGTACTGCAGCCATCAACACACTGCAATAATTGGGATTTTGAGATAAGGCACCTCAGAGCTTCAGGAGTGAAGTTTCCAGCCAGTCATTGAACTGATACCTCTGGTTTGGACCAGAAAAATGTGATTTCAATGTCCCCTTCCCTTCCAAAGGACACACAGACACAAATGAAACTGCTCTGAAAAACTTCTAGAAATTGCTGTGGTTGTTACTTAATTTTCTTGCACTCATCATCATTGCTGCAGGTTTTTGGAACACAGCAGAGGACACAGAGCCCTGACCCTTCAAAGTAGGCAGGAACAATTTCTTCCCAGCAGAATTTGGCAGCACTGGGTAATGTCCAGCACCATCAGAACCAGGACTATGTACAAGCTGCTGAAAGCTATAAAGATGCATCTACCTCTACTCCAACAGATAGTAAAGAAAGTATTTTTTAAAATCTCAATCAGCATCTCACTAAACAAAGTGAGAGAAATTGTTCTTTTGGTGTCACAGCCTCAAAAATATAGAAAAGGAAATGTTGCTTAATTTTTTCAAAACCATGGAATTATCACAGGGGAATTCTTAAATTGTATTTCTGGCATTGAAAAGGAATAACAACCAAAAAGGAACACAAACTTTAAAAGGAAATCCAGCCACATTAGCAATTTTTGTACTAATTTATTCATTAAATAAAATGTATCAATTTGAAAAATACTTTAAAATTCACATGTAATACAGTAAATCATCAGAAGAGAGCATCACATTACAAATATAAAAATCAGGTCACACTCAAGAAAAGGGAAAATTGCTCAGGTTTAGTTTTCATCTTGCAGTAAAAGCCAGTTCTTAAAGCCCATAAAGTATTGGTATGGAAAAACTTCTATTTGCATTTGTGAATGTTTGATTCTCAGGGCCATTAACTGGCAGAAAATTGCATTGAATTAAGTATGAATTCCATCTACACTTTTACTGAGAATTAATGATATGCAACATATCACAAGCTTTAATGTCTTGCAGCTTCATTTAAATAGAACAGCCATTAACATTTTGCAGGATTGCTCTGATTTTCAAAGAGGCCATCTCCTCGTTATTTGTACTTGACTTCCTCTGTGTTTCCTCTACTTGTTTATTCATGATAGAAATTATGTTAGGCCTGTCACTTCAGATAATTAATGATGCACAAGGAAAGCCAGTAAAGAATACCCTTGGCTGATTATTCATAATTACTCAGATACTGCAATAGTTGTGCTAATGGGGAAATCTATCTTTGATTTAATTATAAAACTAGATTGAAATTGTTTTGGAAAAAAAATTGATCTGCTCTATTTCTGTCTTTTATGATAGAACTCAGTAAAGAGAAAATAAGGAGCTCTTGATACTTATTACAATTGTTATCTAAATGCTTCATTTTTAATTACTTTTTATTTTCTCAGACAATAATGAAGTTGGCTTATTTTAATTTGGGTGATTGATTGTCAGGATGCAATAACTGTTTCTCCAGTCTACACACCAGCACATTGTTTTTACATAAAAGCACCAAGCAGGAAATTGGTCCACGAGATAGGTTGGCATCACTAAATTTTTTCCAGGGAAAGTCATAGAAAAGGAGTAAAGAAATTAAATTATGAAAATGAGAGACCTATATCCCCTAAATACTGTCTCTGTAGGACAGAAAAAATATTCACTCAATACACAAACCTAAAAATAGAAGAAACGTTTGTGTTTTGCAGGTCATTGTCAACAAAGTGGTGACACTGATCCATCCATCCATTAGAGTCTGACACCTAACAATGGGTTTGGAGCTCTTGCTAAAAAGGGGAAATGTCCTACATGGTTTTTGGGATGGTCATATTAGTTCTTTTATTATCTGTTCTGATAGTATTTAAAGTAAACAAATTTGGAATATTGTTTAATGCCAATTAATGTGTAGGGCTCTTTATTTGTTCATCTCCTTTTATTTTCACAAATTTTTGTGTTCTAGATGAGGAGAGATCTCATGTTCAAGAAACAGAACTATGAACAGGCAATAAACCTTTACCAGAATGTATATAACATTAAATAAGCTAGAAGATTGTGATTTTAGTCAGATTTCCACTCCAAGTCTTAAAAAAACAACTTATGAAAATATGAAAACTCTGCTTTCTTAATTTCACCTACAAAATTTTTCCCTTCTGGATAAAATCCAGGATTTCACTGGACTTTCTGTAGTGTGACATGGAGAATTAATAAATTTGACAGTTTTGGAAGAGCCTTCTACCTCTAGAAGCTGGAGATGTCAGCAGCATTTGAATTCCTCTTGGCTCTGTGGCTCTGCCATTATTTCTTTTAAAAACCTTACTCTTTTCCCAAAAGAAAAGCAGTATTGCTCTATCAATTAGTTACAGATGAAAAACAAAACAAAATTAAGTCTGTATGATTTAAGTCAATATTTAAATTTTCCAGATCTGATATCTGAGTTATTGTAAGGTAGCACTAAAATGTACTTTAATGCCTTATAATTTTTAGCTAGCTTTTTGCTCTGAAATATTAAAATTTGTGAGAAGTAGTAACATTAATAAAACTAGAAAAGAATTTTTTTTAGATTTTTAAAAATTTTTTGGAGTGTTGAAGAAAAAAATGGATTTTGAAATCTGGCTATAACTACTTCAAAGGACTCTACTGGTAGTAAGGCCTGCAAGGGAATGTTTGTGGATTTGGGATTTTCAGAGCAACACCTCTGAAAAATTGTGTGACTCAGTTCGTGTGACTGCTCTAAGGCTCAGTTTGTAACCCAGATTGTTTGCAGCTGGAATCTGCTCCCATCTTTAGTGATTTCCTCATCTTTGCTCAGGGTGGCTCTCTACAGGCTGGGATTTATGTGAGAGTGGATGGCACAGATCTTTTATCCTGCATGGGACTGGCAGCACTGGATGAAAAGAACAGTAAAATGTTCATTATTCAGATGTGCTTTTTTTTTTTACTTCTGTAAACATTGATGTCCAACTAAAAAGCCCCTTAAGAACTTGCTGTGTTGAAATGGGGAGATCCTGCTCCTCTCATCACAGGGTCTCACCTCTTTAATTCTGCACCTGATTCAGCTTTCTGAAACAACAGGGAAACAAGCAGCAAAACTAAGAATACATTTTCCCCGGCTTAGGGAATCAAATCCCTTCACCCCCTGTGAGAGGAAAGGTTCCAGAGCTCCAGGCAAGTGAGGGATCTGTTGCCAGGAATAGAGTGATAACAAATCACTTTCTGCAGTAACAAGCTGTTGGAGCAGCTCAGCCGAGCCTGTAGGATCACCCTGGGCACAGCTGATCATCATTTCTGAGCTGTGTAAGGACCTGGGAATGGAGAGCCCCCAGTTAGTGCCCTAATGCTCCTCTGACAAATAAATTATCCCCCTCCCCAGCTGCTCGGTGGGTTTGCTCCTTGCAGAGAGAAGGAAACGCTGTTCTTTATCCAGGCTGCGCTTGATTTTATTTGTCATCATCACCGCCGTGCAGGTGTCTCCTTGTGGATGGTGTTGAACAGCTCAGTCAACGCCTGGCACGACCCATAAAATCTCCTTCTCAGTAAAGGGGGCTTTGTGCATGGAGCAGAGCACAGGGGTGTGCAGAGATTTCAGGGTGAGAGTGGGAGCATCAGCCCGGGGATGTAAGGGAGAAGTTTGGAGAAATGCAGGCACCTGTGTCTTAGGGAAAGGTTTGAATTGGCAGCTTTCCAGCAGCACATGCCACTGACAGAGTTTAAATTTATTTAGTGCCTGACAGAAGTGCTTCATTAATTGCAGAAGCACTCCTTGTCTAAGCGTATAATCAGAAACAAGGTACTTAAGCCGTCATGATTCAATGCAGGAGTTGTGGTACTTGGAGAAAAGTAAACAAACTAATTTTCCTCCAAGGCTGACTTCTTCCTTGGCAGACTTTATGGGCTTAGTGCCTGATTTGTCTCTTTTTTAAGTGGTTGATTTTCTATTAATCTGTGCATCAGAACTGGCAAGCACATGATCTGTAAAGCTGTAAGAACTGTGAAGCTATAAATGGCATATGAAGAATGGCATATGTATGAGAAAACCTGTACATTCATCAATATATTGTAAAAAGTTAGACATCTTCCTGGAAGAAAGCCATGCACTTATTGCCTATAAATTTATATGCTTAGACCTATGCTTACTGCAAATATTTCAAAATTCTCTTTTTTGTAAAACAACTTTTTTTGTTTCATGGTGCTTTATATAGGTAAATATGGAAACTTCATGTTGAGAAGACTGGTCATCCTCTGTTTTTTCCAAATAGGCACATGGACAATCTTATCAATCTCTGGGATAATTTAAGAAAGCTGGAAAGGACAGAGCTATGAGGAGTGTGCTTCAGATTTTTTCAGATCTGTGGGGCTTTGGCTCTTCTTGTGGCACAGGACCACGACTTCTCTGGCAGATTGTTTATAACTTCTGGAACTGATTTTTCTGCTCTGCTGAACTGAACCACTCCTTCCATTGTTTGGGATAAGGCTGCATTCCCAAGCTTTGTCTCTATCAAATCCAACACTTGTGCACGTAGGGCTGTCTATAAGGAAGGTTGGTTGCTATCCTGAGGTTTTCCTGTGGATTTTCATTTAACTGTCAAGTGCAGAACTCATTTGTGCCATCCTTTTTCAGTGCTTGAACCAAGTTCTGACACTTTGAAAAGGACTAATTTGATTCACCACTTGCAAGGATTTATCCTGTTATTCTCCAGGGAGAGAACAATGTGCCACTGTGTCCTCAACTCCTTTAAAGCTCACAATGTTCTCTTTGCTTCGGTCACTGTGAGCTCTTCAAAAACAGCATGAACCTTTCAGTAGCTGGCAGTACTGACAGTACCCTGTGCTTTGTGCTTGAGGACCTTGGCATGGCCTTTAACACCAAAACAGGCATTTTGAGTTCGAGTTCCAGGTGTCAAAGTCATTTTGTCTTTCCTTTCCATTCCCACCTTTCTGCATCAGCACATGTTCAGTGCAAAGCTGTCAGCTCTCTTACCTCAGAGCCATAACTGTTCAGCATCCTACCCTGGAGCTGCACAGTTCAGTTCTCCTGCAATCCTTTTCCTTGGATTTCTCAGGGCAGGAAGGAGATTCCAGTCAGGACCTGCCACTGCTGCAGGTGAACATCTTACCCTAAAATACCAAAACCCATCAATAAATATTTCAAGGGAAGAGTTCCTAATAGCTATTTGCTACTATTAAAAAATAGAGGGAAACCACTGAACGTTTGAGGAACTTGAACACAGTAATTCAAACACTCTTATTAAAGTTTGCCATTGAAATCCTCATTAGGATATTGGTTTATTGTCTTCTGGTCTCAGTCAGGTTGAATTATGTTGTTTACCGTGGGTCAGAACCATGACCATGAGTAGAGAACTCTGTTGCTCAACTGCTTTGCAGCATTCAGACATTTTTAAAAGATTATATTTCTCATCACACACTTGAGGGTGAAAAGATTTGTTGCAACACTTTGCATCAGGATCAGGCTTACAAAGGAGGCATCTTAACAGGGTTTCAGCTGATGAAAAAAATCATTCTGAGTCTATTAGTAATCAAATGGGTGGCACACATTATTTATTACTGAGTCCAGCTGGCAAAGACACATCTCACATCCATGTGATTAAACTCTTTTATCTCTAAACAAGAGTGTCTGCAACCCAGTTGCCCACTGGAATCACTCCTGGCCCATATTATGCTCTAAAATGTGACCAAGTATTGTCTGGGACTGTGGTGGCTGACATGGGGCAAAACCACACCAGGAACTGTGCAAACAATTTCACAACATAGGCAGCAGAAAGAAATGCCAGGTCTTGGCTAGTTTAGTTCTCGATGTAGAAAGAGATCTGAGCCTGAAGATATCTGTGGAAAAGTTCCCTTGGAGCCAACTAAACCTCTGGATTAAACCTTTGGTTTGGGATTGGTGATCTTGAAAATGCTGAGCATGGAGTTGGTCAGTGCACCAGCTCTCCTGAGCACTTCATCAGTTCATCAGCATAAATATCCCTCTTCATACTAAGTCCTGGGGTTTTGTTTCTCAATGGCAAACATGGAGAAAGGATGTATCAGGGTGCCTTTCATATTATATTTGCTACTCCACTTAACATCCATGTGTGCATCTTTGCCTGGTTGGAAGGCTCATCCCAATGATCTGGAAGCTCAAAGTTTGTCATGTTTGGGAATATCTATACATAAAGAAAATCCATCAATTCCACACAGTAATCCCACTTCTGTGGCATAACAGATAAGATACTGCAAGGTTCCCATCTTCTTTGCCAGCAAGCACTTACTATCAAGTTTAACAGCAAGGAACTCATTTTCCAAGAGCTCCAAACACACCAGTGAAAGTGCTGATTTACAGTGCTGGCCATGAAATGGGGAGTTGGGGAAGAAGAGATGGGGAACTGCATCCCAAACAACACAGCTCAAGCAGGACCAAACACAAAGACTGGAGCAGCTCTCTCGGGGTACAGCCCCAGATGAGGCTTCTCAGGCACTTTTCTTTCTCATTTAACATTTCCTCTGATGCCTTGAGAGGCTACCTAGAATAGAGGCTAGACAGGGTGAAAGGAATAACATGGGTATTTATTAAAAGGCCTTCAAAGGATACACCTAGGGCAATACAAAAGCCTGGCCCAGGCTACACCCAAGAGGGACCCCGAGTCACAAATTTTCACACTTTTATAAGTTTTGGTCCGTTTACATTTTGGGGTCAATTGTCCAATTACAGCTTCAGGTTATGAAGTCCCATACTCTTAGATTGCTCTCCTCAATTCACTGCTGTTTGCACTCTTTGGGGCTGAAGCTGTAGTGGTGCCCTTGGTTCTGGGCTGGAAAAGGTTTGTTTTGTGTGACTGAGCTGTGAGGAGAATTTGCTAACACTTCATATGAAGTTCAGAGTCATGCACTAATGCAGTACAGAACCTGGAAAATATGAAAGCTGAAACTTAAGGCATCGCCTCCAATGGGGCAGTTTCCAGGGCAGTGTGAGCCAAGCTCTCAGGTCTGAGCACAGACAGTGAGTGCCCAGGGCTGGGAGGGCAGGGCTGCAGCAGCTGCTGGTGCACACCCAGCCCTTGCCAAGTGGGGTTTGCCAGCAGGGATTCAACTGCTGCTGGTCTGGACAAGGATCTCCTTCTGGTTTGGAGGTACCCAGTGAGTCCAACAGCCCTGTCCTTCCTTCCAGCCCTTCTGTACTCATTTCAGTGCCCTCCCTGTCTTTGCCATCCCTGTTTAATGTGCTGGTGTTGGTTTTCCTGCTGGATGAGAGCACACCTGCAACTTCCCAGCAAGGGAAATCCTGATCCTCAGGCAAAAATAACTTTGCTGTGCATCTAGGTACACGTGTTCTTCAGCTGCTGCCTTCTCAGGGGCTCTGGAGCATGTGGCACTGCAAACACAGTGAAACTGCAGCTAAACTACACCAACCAGAGAAAAAAACAGAGAAAACTGAGCCACATCCACATGTGGAAGCACTCAGCCTTTTTCTGCTCTTTATGTTGAGCTTCCTGACATTGGCTGAAATCCCATTCTTTCAGGATGTTTCTGTGTGTTTATTCCTGCATCCATCCATCACATTGAGGCCTCAAGTTGGTTTTCTTTTTCCCAGAAAGTCTGATGTTGAGAAGAACAGGTATGGCAGGGTGTGTGCTTTCTTTTTTACACCATCATGAGTGATGTGATGAAGAAGAAAGATGGGAAGATAAGAGAAAGATGCCCTGATGCTATTCCCTGAGCATACAATTGAGATAAAAATTTGTTAGACTTTAGTGCATGAATGCACATGCAAGAAAAGCACAAATGTACACAATGACAACCCACTTAGATACAGAATATTAATTTCTAGATATTCTTTTTTTTTAAAAAACATCTTTTAATTTTAAAAAATTAATGAAATTGCAACACTTATAAAAACCTCCATGCTGCAAGAGTAGGATGGCATCAGCTGCAGAGCAGGTTGTAGCAGTTTAAGGTGATGAATTTGCAGTCCGGGGCAAGGTGTGATTTATGAGATAATTAGAAAACCAAATGCGTAACCACCCTGTTTACACATGAGGCAGTCAGGATTTGTAGACAAAAACTGCATTTTGCTTTATATTAGTCACTATTTGAGAAACTGGGAAATGCCAGTGAGAATTTAATGTTGTCATAATTGAGATAAATAGAAGGAAGAGGGGCAACAGGGTGTAAGAGCAGCAGAAAAGTGATTAAAGGAGTTTTGTCCTTGTTTGAAAGAGGGCTCAAATCATCTAAAGACATTATAGGAATACTATGTAATGGCTACTACAGAGAGAAAAGATGTAGAAAAAGCTCTCAGTCTACTTGTAGAAATTGAAAAAAAATCCGTTAAAATAGTCTTTAGATCTTTTTGTGCACATTCCTTCCTGTTACAAATTGCACATAAGCTCCTGATTTGCTTTTTTGCCTTTTTCCTTCACAGTGAATAGCATTTTGTTTTTCACTTTAAATGAAAAACACTGAAATTAAATTAATAAATATATTGAAATACTGTATATGAATGTTTTTACCACTTTTTCCATGTTGAATAAGGACTCAGAGACAGAATGTAAGCTGTTTATCTTGTATTTTTTCTTCTTTACTTAAAGTCAAAGTGAACTTTTCCAGTAAGCACAGTGGGCAAGATTCTGATGTCATAAATACTAAACTTTTCCTTTAATTTCAGTTGAGTTAGGAGTTTTAAAATGTTCCACAGGCTAATTTTTCTGAAGCATACCATTTATTTGCTTGTAGAAAAATCACACCCATAACTCTTAAGAGTTATGAAAACTGTTGATTTCAGTAAACTGCTTTCTAGTGCAATGGTTACTTAAATACTGGATATTGAAACAGGAGATTGAGTTGTAGACAGAAAGTTCTGCAGAATGTGGAGCAAGATCAAGCTACTTTGCTATTGGAAGTAAATAAATAAGACATTATTTCTCCAAACTTTTCTTTCAGTTCTGTGTGGTGCTAAAATAATTTGAATTATTGATGTTTTGCTCATCTCTTTAGATTTTTCAATGTAATCAAATCGATATTGAGAAATAACAGTGTGAAATTGCAACTAACTGAGCACTTTGGTCTGAGCCAACAAAGCATTTCATTACGAGCTGCAAATGAACAGTTAATGAGTTTAATGGAGCTTTATGAATGCTCAAAATTAATCATCAATCATTAAACATATTAAAGCAGGTAGCAAGTTTTGCTGCTTAAAGGAGCCCTTTGACCTTGATTTGATGAGCAGTGTTTGGGATAATTAAGAGTCTAACCATCCTCATTCTTTATACAGCACCCAGCTGTGAAATGCTATTCCTGAAAATTGTATCATTGCCTGTACCAGGAGATGGTTTTCTTTTTGTATCTTCTGTGCTCAGACAAGCTGAAAAGATTTTACAGGGGTTTTGATGGTAAGATTGTTTGATTCATCTTTTCCATCTAGTTTGTCAATAATATGTTGACTTAATATAAAGATTTAATATATAGATTTTTTTATTTAACATATAAATTGATTTTTATGATATTCTATCTGTAGGAATTCAGGTCCACAGCTGTGCCACTGCCTCACGGGGAAGAATTCCTTCTTAAATATCTAATCCAAACCTCCCCTCTGTCAGTTTGAAGCCATTTCCCCCTGTACCAACACTCCATGTCCTTGTCAGAAGTCCCTCTCCAGCTCACTTGTAGCTCCTTTAGGTGCTGGAAGGTGCTCTAAACTGTTTTTTTTCTTGGAAGAAAAACATTCAAATTATTTTGACAGTGACCCAAGCCTATGTGATACTTAAAACAGTTCCAAGGCCAGAATTCAACTCAATTAGCAAAAGTAAACAGGGTGTTGTCAGATGCTGCTGCTGCTAAAAAATTGGGGTGTTAGTTGTTGTTACTCATCTCCCCACTCACTGAGTTTATGCTCTGGTTTACTCTTGGAGTAGAACATGTGCCAAAGCAGTACTGAATCCATCACCTGCCCAGATGGTGCACAAAGGCTTTAAATAAGACTCTGTCATATTCAGTAGCCCGTGTTAAGAACATTATATAAGGCCTGACATCTCCAACAAGCCCCAGAACCCGAGATTTCTCCTGCCCAGCTGCTGGAACCCAGCCTGGTGTGCCAGAACACCAGGCCCTCATACCTGCTCTGTGATCTCCTCCTCACCTCCAGACACAGAATCAAGGAATCATTAAGGTTGGAAAAGTTCTCTAAGATCATCAAGTCCAATCACTTGTCCTCCATAGCCCCTTTGAGTACCCCAAATCCTCAAGTACACCTTCTTTTTCCCTTCTTTTTCTGCTGCACCTTCCCAATTAATTCCCTCCAAAGCTCAGCCTGTAGTTGCTTCATGGACCATCAGTGCTGGTCTAGACACTTTTGTTCTTCATCCCCACCCTGTTCATCCCTTGTCTGCCAGGTCTGTGTCCCTGGGTTTTATTTATCCCTTTCCCTTTTACCTGTTATCCCCTGTGATAAAAATCCCTTGATCTTGTAACTTTACCAAGTCAGATGCTCCCATGTTCCATGTGCCTTCAAAAGTCTGTCCATCAAACTTGTTTTAAAAATCACTCTCAGAGCAGTTTTTATGTGCAATAGAACTTCCCTGCATCTCAGCTGCCCTTTAAATTTATCAGGCAGCATTTCTGAACCTCAGCTGCCTAATAAATTTATCAGGTAGCACTTCTCATGTGTACATCCCAGGGTGTGCTAAATTGGGATGTTATTCAGTCCATTGCCCTCTCCATCAAACAGCATCTTGTGAAACATCAGTAAATATGGATTGTCTGTACTACATGAGAGCAACTTTGAATCTGATAAGCATTTCTAACATTAAAGTGAGCGTGTATATATATATATATGTCTGGAATTCAGTTTGTACTTCAAGGCCTCCCTGAAAGATGACTTCTTCCTCATTCTGTGCTCAATAACTCACACAGGATCTCATCAAATCCACCCAAATATCCTTATTTGCTTGGGCAGTCCTGGGATCTTTCCCCAAAATCCTTCCTATCCCCCACAACTCCCTTATGCTCCCTATCACTCCTAAAATATTCTGTTCACCTAGGAAGTGCTTCTCTCATCGAAATATTTAATCCTGATCTTCTATGAGTGAGGAGACAAAGAGTGTTAGATCATAAATTATTGAACCAATGCCAGAGGTCCAATTAACTAAACAGTGCTAGAGCACCAACCCAGATGTTCTGCTTTTTCTGGACAGAAAATTGTTAACACACTCTGGCAAAACACTGGTTTGCACCAGCCCCTGCTCCTCATAGCAACTTTTGTACATGGTTTGGAGAGCCAGTATGGACAAGGGCCCAGAGGCAACATGGATGAGACCTTTCTGTTTCAGAGATAAAAGGGTTTTGCCATATGGACACAAACAGGGCTGCTTGAGCTCGTTTTGTGGTGTTGGAGTTGGACACAATGATCCTTGTGGGTCCCAGGGGGAGATGGAGACATCCCTCAAGAGCTCTGCACTGAAACAATGCCTGGAGTGGAGGAATTCTGAGAGCAGCTGTAATTCATCATCCCCAGTGTAATTTATTTCTCCTTTGGGCATTACAACACAGCCCAGCATCAAAGGCACAGTGATGATGGCGTGTGTATGGCTGTGGAGGACAGATTATGGACAAACAACTGCTCAAGATAAATGCCTAATGTCCAAAAGGAGAATAAACAACTGCATTCTTAAACATGACTGCATGTAGGGAGCACACAAAGCCTTTGGAAAATAAATTAGTGGTAGGAAATGAGTGAGTTGGCCAGGCTTAACAGGGATATGGATGAAGTGAAGGTGGGGGAAGAGATTGCTTGGGTAGGAGGCCACTTTCTGACCTCCCAACAAAACTAATTAGGAGCTAAAATTTATCTGTGATGTGAGGGGAAAATGTGCTCAAGGACTAAAACAGGGTCTCAGTGCTGAAATATCACACTGAACTTTTTATGGCTCCCACTAAAATAAAAATGATTTGTGAAAGAGGACTGTGGGGATTATATGGGAAAGATCCCGGATCATGCATTCCATGGAGAGTGAATCCCATTAGCACACCTGGCTAGCTGACCCTTGCTGTCTTCTCCAGTTCATTTCCTTAACTCTCCTTTTTTTTACTTGACAGCTGCTCAAGGTGAGCTTTACTTCCCACCCATTGATGGCCTGTGTGTCCCGAGGGGATTTCCCCTGACCATGGAAGCCAGTCTCTGGATTTCCATCAGCTGCAGACATTCCTTGTTTCCCTCCTCTCTGGAAACAAAAAGCAGGGCTGTGCTTATATATATTTCTATATATATGTGCTTTATATATTTCTATTTCTATTCCTATCTCTATATCTATATTTCTGTATATCTATACACATACTATCTATATTTATATTCATCTATATAGTGATATTATCTATATCTACCTATATCTATATTTAACTAAAGAACTTATGCATCTACTATGGTCCCTGATTGCACCTTTAACCATTACATGGATATAAATCATGATGCTCCACAGGCAGAAAATATAAGGGACTGCAGTTAATGGCGATACAAAAAAAGCTGTGGTTTTGTTTATCTATTTAACAAAGATCAGTTCATGTCACATGGAGCAGCAGAAAGACAAATAAATCTCTTACAGGAGAGATAACAAAACAAGTGCATAATAACACATGTTCACCCACACTGGCCTCTCAAGCCTGGGTCTGCCCTGCCTTGTTTTTGACTTGATTTGAGAGAACTCCAAATTTCTCAGGATTTTTCTGCCTCTGTGGGAACCATACAGTGTGGAGGTGTTTGTGTAGCCTTGGGCTCTACATTGAGCAGTTGGTTTTTTTCCACACAGAGAACATTTTTGATCAGTTTAATGAGTTATAAGTATAGATAAGCTGCATTGATCCCAGATTTAGACACAGCTTCTTGGCAGATATTTTGGTATAAAAAAGACATTTTCTTGGAAAAAAAATGCACGCATTTCATTAAAGATGTTTCAGTTTCTGGTTCTCAGTTGCCTGGGTAAGTTGCAATTTATTTGAGCTGGGAAAGGGTGCAGCTCTCAAACTCTAAGTGCAGATTAGAGCAAATAATTTTTTTTCATTGCAGTTTCTGTGTTAGGGCAAAACCTAATGTGGAAGGGTTTCTCTCTATTGTGTGAGCATTATCTCCATGAGAAAGATTTGGGAGTTCTCTGAGAGAGCAAAAACCTGCAACCCAAAAGAAAGGGGATGTAGGTTGGTGCATAAAGGTGGGGTTGGAGTATGGGAAATTTGGAGTGTTGGAGTCAATTTATATGAGACCTTTGTATCTTGAAGCCTGTTTATGGTCTTTTTCCCTCATGGAGGGTGAAAAATTCACTCCAGGATGGAGAGTGACCACAGTGTCACCATGTGCAAGCCTCAACCACTCCATCCTCCAGACATGGAAGCTGTGGTGACTGTTGCTCTTTAGGGATCTACAGGACAAACTGCTCTGCTTCCTTTTTTGTGTTAGGGGTGATCTCTGGGACTCCCCTGGGGGATGCTCTTCAGAAGGATGTGCTGGCATGGAGAGTGGCCGGAGGCCAACAAACAGCTGGAAGGGGCAGGTAATGCTGGAGTCTTATACTTGAAAAAAAGCCTTACATTTAAAAAACAAAAAACAGTGAGAAAATAACAGCTTCTACTGTCCAAAGCCACACACACTTGTTTCTGCAGAGGGATGGCATGGCTTGGGTGTAAAATATGTTGTTGTTTGATCCAGGTATCATTTCAGATTTCCAACCCAAAGCTCCGGGGTACTACACCCACATTTGTGGTGGAACCCTTATCAGCAGCAGATGGGCCATGACTGCAGCACACTGTCTCAGTGAGTAGGTTAAAACCTGTTAAAACTCCTGTTCTGCTCCTCATTCTTGCTGCAGATGGGAGCCAGACCCTTTTCCTCCTCAGAGCTTCCCACTGGTGCTGTGCCTTGCACAGCTGGACATCTCCCTGCTCGCTTAATCAGGGCAGCTGGAAAACTCTGCTGGCTTCAGCCTTGATTGTACATATTCATCGCTGACTTCCTGGGAGTGGCAATCAAGCTGATTGCT
The DNA here is from genome assembly GCA_013397375.1 of Toxostoma redivivum. Lineage (NCBI taxonomy): Eukaryota > Metazoa > Chordata > Aves > Passeriformes > Mimidae > Toxostoma > Toxostoma redivivum. The sequence goes on along the minus strand of VXBI01008807.1, from coordinate 348,153 downwards.
GATTTGCATTAGAGGAGGTGCAGTTGCATGAGTGTGAGCATTCTTCACGGGTTTGCACCCTGAGAGACCTGCACAGAGATGGAAAGATGGAACAAAAGGAGTGTTTGCTTGCTCTCAGGCTGTGCTGCACAACGTGTCAATGCCATGGGACACCAGCAAGCTAACACTCCTCTTTAACTGCTCTTGCCTTTAGTCATTGCACTTAAAATAAAGTGTAACCAGCTGGTCCTTCACACTCTGCTCTAGCAAGGTGCAGAAATGGAAAATAAAACTTCTTGTTCAAGACCAAGCTCAGCACTGCAGCAGCTGATGCTGCACCTTCAGTTTCTTCCCCAGCAAACTACAGGCAGCATGTACCTGATTTGTAAGACCCTTAGAAACAAAATTTAGGTTCATCAAGTCCAGTCATTAACCCAACACTGCAAAGCCCACCACTAAACCCGGTCCCCAAGGGCCACATCTGCATGTCTTTTAAACTCCCCCTGGGAAGGTGATCCACCAGTGCCCTGGACAGCCTGTCCCAAGGCATGACCACCCTTTCAGTGAAGAAATTTTTCCCAATATCCATTGACCATTTTCTCTCATTCTGTTTTTATTACCTGGGAGAAGAGACCAACTTCCACCTTGCTAGAACCCTCTTTTCAGGTAGTTGCAGAGAGCAACAAGGTCCTCTCTGAGCCTCCTTTTTTCCAGGCTAAACATCCCCAGCTCCCTCAGCTGATAATTCACCAGCTTCCTTGCCCTTCTCCAGACTCCCTCACAGCAAATTTGGCTACAATGTGTTGAAAATCCTTTGGTGGAAGGTGCTTTGGAAATGATGACACTGGTGGAAGATCTGGGTTGTGCAAGAATTGCACTCAGTGGGGAGTAGCTTTTGCACCAATTACTCTGTGGTTAATTTCCAGGCCCCCAGGAGCATCCTGCTGGGTGCTCTGGGTGAGCACAACCTCCTGGAGGTGGATGGCACTGAGGACTACCTTGGTGTGAATGAAATCTTCATCCATGATGGCTGGAATCCCAATGACATTGCCAATGGGCAATTATTTTTACTGTCAGATAATTGAACAATGCTGAGCATCCTCTCTCACCAGCATTTATGTTCAGTCCAACTCCCAGTGAGGCTGGATTTGTGGGAAGCACTGGAAGATGCTGCAGAAGAGATTTCCCAAATGGCTTCCTCTCTTGGAGGTGTTCCATGGTATCCATGTAGATGATCTCAGTCCTGTTTTATCCAAGATGGAGAAAAGATGGGTCTGTTTTCCCCATCTTGGGAAAAAAACATGGATCCAGAATGTGCAGAAGGTCTCCAGTGCTCCTTAATCCTATCCAGTCATTGCTCAGATAATTTGGCTGTATATTTCCTTTCCTTCCTCCAGTCCAGAGGGACTCTGGGGGCTCTCTCAGCCACCACAGGGATGATCACTGGGAAGTCCATGGGATTGTGAGTTTTGGGTTAATTCCCTACTGTAACACCTACAAGAAACCCACAGTCTTCACATGTGTGTCAGCCTATGTGGACTGGATCTACAGAGTAAGTTGCTTCATGCCTGTACATCTCCCCTGAACGCAAGGGGTTAGCCAGACGAATTTTTCATTTATTTTTTATTCAGAATAGTTTTTTGTTTATTAAACCATTATGAGTGGAACAGGGAGATCTGGGGAGGTCTAAAATCAGGATATTTGATGCTACTTTTGGTGTAGTCAAACAGTTGTAAGGAAGCAGCTGCTGCCTCAGAGCTGAAATGCTCTGCTGAGGACCACAGACAAAATTCAAGCCAGGCAGGAACTGGGCTCCGTGTCCAAAAAATTATCATCACCATTCACCCAGACAAAACCTTGCTGCAGGAAACCACAGGAGGAATTAGCTGGATGGGAAAAGCAGCAAACATAAAGCATCTCTAAAAGTGCAAATCCTGCCATGCTGCACTATCCACCCTCAGCTTTACATTTGGGAATAAACAATGAGTTTTTCCAGAAATAATGACTGGCATAAGGAGCAGCCTTTTCCCAGGCACAGGGAATAATTTTGTGGAAAAGCCTCTGTAAATTGTGGGTTCTGCTGGAAAGAAAGCTGGGAAGAGGTATTTTAAATCAGTGGGGGGTAGAGGGAGGCCACTGCATCCATAAAGTTTTTTGGGTGGGAATAGGTTGTTAGAGCAGTCCCCTGGCTCAGCTGGGAAAAAGCCCTTCTTCAGACCATTCCCTGAGATGGAGACATGCCTTATTCTGTCTCTCTGCTGAATTAATCTGGTTTTTGCTTTCCAGACTGTGGAGAATAATGGAAGTTTCTAGGGAAGGATTGCTTGGTGCATGAATATATGAGATAAAATTAAGTACCTGTGCTCTTTAACCCTCCTCTCACCCCTTCTGCACCTGAGTTATTAACAGCAAGATTTGGCTAATACTGGTGTAATAAAGTCTCAGTGAGTGCAGCCTGTTGGTGTGTTTGCTCTGCCTTAGGCACTGGGTCCAACCCTGCAAGCAGGGAAGGAGGCTCAAGGAATGCCCCAGTCTGTGACAGCCCCTTAACCTGGGGCTGGGCAAGGCCATCATTTTGGCACCAAATCTGCAGAAAATGGTCATGATGGATTTTTCCCCACCATGAGGGGTTCCTTAGGGATAACCCCACCAGAGGCAGAGGTGGTCAGCTGGGTGCTTCCAGGTCAGTGGGAGCAGAGCCATGTGTGATGCTGCTGGGCACCAGGATGAATGCTCCTGTCCTGGTCTATTCTCACAGCAGCCAGCAGAGGTTTTGCTTGCAGAACTGGGCTCTCTTCACATCCCCAAACAAACAGCTTCAATCCTAGAGATGCTCCTAGAGACAGCATTTTCCTCAAGTGTATTAGCAAACTCAACCCACAGAAAGCACAATCCATCCAACTTGTTCTTAAATTCACTCTGTACAGGATGATTTTTTAAGACTGAGAACATAGAAAAGGGCATTTCTGGTGCATGCTCTTCTAGGAAGGAAGCAATAAATTCCATGTAAAACAATCCCCTGTGCCGTTAGTTGTGCAGGGGCCCTTTTTCAGTCAGCTGGGCAAGTCTGTCTGCAGTGAATAATATTTCCAAATATTGTCCACTCCCTATTGGACACACAGCAGAGCTGGTAAGGGAGGGAAGGGGAAAGATGGAGAAAAAGATGTATGGGAACAATAAAGCAAGATTCATCTTTTGATGATCTGCAAAACCATCCCTTCTCCATCCCTAGAAGAGCTCAAGGCCAGGTTGGATGGGGCTTGGAGCAACCCGAGATAGTGGAAAGTGTCCCTGCCCATGACAGGGGGATGGAATGAGGGGACCCTTAAGGTGCCTTCCAAACCAAATCATTTTATGATTCTGTAAAGTACAAAACCATCCTCTTGGAAAACACAAGGAGTCCCACAGCCTCCCCTCTCTCCCTTTTGCTCTGTGTGAGATGCACATTTATGGATGAAGGATGTCGATTTAGCTCTTTAATGATTTTGAACCACCTATGTCCTATTTCTCCTAAAACCTGCACACACCTGGGGCACAGCACTGTTTTACCAAAATCCTCTCTCTTTGGGGAATGCACAATTCTCCTCTCCAGAAGCCACTAGAGGGCATTGGCCAGCCAAGGGAATATCCCACACGGTTATCACCGACTGCTGCCGGAGTTTTGGGGGCCAAGGCTGATAATGTGCCGTGTCTCAGCCTTGCACTCTGCCCTCCGTGTTTGCTTGCAGACCCACAGATAAGCAATGACACATGGGAGCTGCTTTTCACCTCTGTTTCCCGGAGCTCTGCTCTGCAAACAGTTAAATCTTCCTTATTACGGCAAACGAAAATGAAAGCAGGGGAGTTCTCTGTAAGGCTGAAGGAGCAAAGTCCTGGCTGTATTCTTGGCACTTGGCAGTATCTCCTGGGTGCTCTGTAGTTTGGCAGTTCTCCTCTTCTGACAAATTAAAAACCCCTGAATCTCTGTTTTTCTGCCCTTTAATAGCACTGCGTGGTTCTTGCTCCTTTTAAGACAGCATGTGTGATTTCTGCTGCTACATCACAGAATCTCATAATGGTTTGGGTTGGAAGGGATCTTAAAGTTATCATCTAATTCCAGCCCCCCCTGCTGTGGACAGGGACACTTCTAAAAGAGCCTGGGTGTGCTCTGTCCCACGAATGTCCATTCTCAGAACACTCAGCAGCCATCTGAGATCTTGCCTGACTGTATTCCTCTGAGTTGCAGAATGAATTAAAAAGACACAAGATCAAAGGCTTTGAGAAATGACAGCTTACAAAGAGAGCCTCTCAAGCTACTTCCAAAAATTACTCAGATGCTGAGAAGTGAAGTATTACTGTGCCTGATGCCTGGGATGGGGGTCTAACCCTGTGTGCTTGGTGTAAGGGGGGTTTGGGGATGTCCCAGGGGGTCCCAATTTCTCATCAGCCTCTGTCCCTGGCCAGGGCTGAGCAGAGCTGGGAATCACTGGGACCACACCAGGAATTTAGTGAGTATGCACATGCCTTGCCACAACCCAAAACACAACAGCCATCCCCTGTTTGTTCCCTGATGTGACAGCATGACAGGCTGTCCCTGCTTCTACCCCTGTGGTCTCCACAGGGCATCATGTGCTTGAAACCTCTGGTCACAAGCTGCCCTGAAATCCAGGCTGGACATTGCTCCTTTAAATCCTTCCTCCACGTAAGCAAGACCTGGACCTATTCCTACAACTGCCAGGAGGAGAAACCTCAGGCTGTACCCACAGGAGCAGGAGAATCAGGTGCTGGAGACATACAGCTCTAATTCAGGGTCATTATCACATCCCCTGTGCCAAGAGCAGCGTTTTCTTTCTGCGTTTTGCTGACAGGAACAGCTTGTGCTGCTCAGCCATGATTTATTGTGTAGGATAAGAGGGAGGCAGGAGCTGGCAGCACACAGGCAGGGCATGTGTGACTCTCCTGTGCCTGCTTTTCCTCTCACTGTCCAAGTGCCTGGCTAGAGCTGCGTGTTCTTCAGCACTGCTGGGCAAAACTCTGGTCCCAGGGGCCCACCTTGGAAAGCCTGTGGAAAATTTATTTACTGTGTGGAGATGATGGGTTTAACAGCAATATAATATCCAATGGTACCATGAAAACACAGCTGGGCACAGTGTTATAATAATCATAGGGAATGTCCACAACCTTTTCCCCAAAACTGAGTGGTGAGGGTGCAGCTGAACCAGGGAATTAACTAGGTTTTGGAAAACTGGTGCTGTCCACGTGTTTATGGAGAGCAGAAAAAAGAAACAAGCATGGCAACAGGAGAATTAGCTCCTGGGGGGCTGGCTCTACCAGGTCTAGGATGCTCTGGTCAGGCGTAAGGCTGGGTGCAACACTTAGGGATATTTTGGGAGGTGAGGCTGCAGATGCTGTAAAACAGGGGATGCACAGATCAAATATAGGGGTCAGTACCATTAGAAAGGTCTGAGAACATTCCATCCCATTATTTCCCATGCCATCCCATCCTTCTGTGTCAAAGGAGCACAGCTCTCCTGAGGTCCCTTGTCATCTCATCACCCCCATGGGCATGTCTCCATACCCTTGAGCACCTCAGCTGGCCCAAAATACAACAGAGCTGGGAAGCTTTCAAGTCACACAGAGCTAAGCTCACCAACAGGGCCCTCAGCCACACCATGGCTGCAAAAAATGTTCCAAATCCTACCCTGGCACTGCTGTCCTTTATCAGGATAACCCCCAAAATCTCTGCAGTTGAAATTGTACCACTCCTTTACCCATCAATCTTGCTCACTTGCAGGTTAAAGTGATGGATATTTGGGAGTCTGGCTACAAGGGGCCCTGTTGCCTCCTGACAGCCATTCGGCCTTAATTACCAGAGAGCACTTTGGGATGCTTTGACTATGAAAAGCACTTAGGTACCATTAAGTTTCCATCTCTATTTACTCCAAAGTAGTAGCCAAGTATTTATTTCCAGGGAAATGTAATAGATAATATTTTCCTTTGCAGAGGATCTCAGGGGAGCAGGTTTATTTTGGAGAGAGATCCTTGTATGTTATTAATTCTGTAATGTTTCAGCCCAGTGCGTGGCTCATGTGGTCTGCAGGGAATCTCAAGTCTTTCATCCTTCTCAGATGGGCTGACTAAAAGCCTCTGAGCTTGTGACAGAATATTTCAGCTCTGTGGTTGCAGATATCCCAGTTTTGGTGGGTTTCATGCACCTACTGATGTAATGGAGTCAGGCATGTCCAGCACATTTTGTCCTCACTCAGCTTCCCTGGTCAAAATAGAGGTGCATCCATGGAGAGGGTTTGACCATTTATTTTCTGGAGATAGTTTCACCCAGCTGAGGATGTGTGTGCCAGACCAGTCAAGCCTCAGGACACCCCCATGTCTCCTCCAAACCCCAGTGGGCCATTTAAGCTGTATTTTGTTTTCTTTTACTGTGATATCTCAGAGAGATACGTGGTGTGTCTGGTCCCACAGAAGAGGACAAGCCTTGCCCAGGAGCAGTTTGGCCAGCTGAGAGGTTGGGAGGAGGAGGCAGCTGCCCAGTAGATGGCAATACTGCCATTTATTCAGCAGCAGGCTGGGAGGGGTAAAGCAAGCTGATGGGAGTGTGTGGATTAAGCAGCGCTGGAAATTCCTAATGGTTGTATCTGTGAAGGAGAGTCATAGAATCATCTCCTGGTTTGGGCTGAAAGGACCTTAAGGATCATCCAGTTCCCACTCCCTGCCATGAGCAGGGATACTTTCCACTAGACCAGGTTGATCAGGCCTTTGTACAGCCTGGCCTTGGACACTTCCAGAGATGGGGATTCCAGAACTGCTCTGGGCAGCATCTCACTGCCGTCACAGGGAAGGATTTCTTCCTGATTTCTAATCCAAACCTTCCCTCTTTTAGCTGAAAGCCATTCTTCCTTTTCATTAAAGCCATTGCTCCTTGTCCCATCACTCCATCCCTTGTCCCCAGTCCCTCTCCAGCTCTCCTGTCACACTTTAGGGTCTGGAGGGGGCTCTAAGGATTCCCTGGAGCCTTCTCTTCTACAGGTGAATACCCCCAGCTCTCTGTTTCCAGAGCAGAAGGGCTCCAGCTCTCAGCATCCTCATGCCTGGAAGCAGAGTTTATCACAGCCTCGCTGCCAAGAGGAGTTTACATTCCTCTTGAAGCGTGAGGCCAGAGAATTCCCTGCAGGAGTTTCCAGGCTGGTTGGAGGCAGAACCCCTGCAAGGCGCTGATGTTAAATCCGTGCCCACTCTGCTTTTACAGAGCTGCACCTTGGAAGGGTTAAACCAGCTGCGAGCCACGACTTTGGCCGTCCTTGCCAGGGCTTTCAGCAGCCGGCTGTGCTCACACAGACCTGTCCCAGCCCGGTGACAGGAGCACCCACCTGGCACCAGGCAGTGCTGCTCCTCCCCATGCCCGGCGACCGGTGATTCACCGACCCCAAATAAACCCGTCCTGCACTGCCCACCCTGCTTAGGACTTCACCACCCTCTCTATTCCCATTTATTTCCTTTTCCTCTCCCCGCACTCAGCCCCCCGCCGGAGGCACAGCACTCATTCATTACTCATCGCTCGCTTTCGTTTCGCCCCGAGCGGCAGCACGGGTTGGGCTGTGTGTGCCACTGCCAGCGCAGGGAGCATCCTGTCCTTTCTCGTCCCGGAAAAGGGATGGATGAGTCACTGGCGACCCGGGGACGGAGACGGGGACAGGCTGTGACGCCAGGCTCGTCGACTCCAGACCTGGCGCCGTGCGGGAATGACAGTCCCCAGGACTTCTCTCGCCAGGAACAGCTATAAAATGACGGAGAGGATGGACTTTAACTCCGTCAGAGGAAAAAAAAAAGAAAAAAACAAACAAGAAAAAACCAAAACAAACAAACCAGGAGCTGCAGGGCAAGGTGAGGGCAGGGGTGTTGGCTCTGCAGCACTGAGGGCATCCACAGGGTCTTGTGCTTGCCTTGGAGGCGGGAGATTTGGGGAAAAATCTTTTTTCATCACTTGTCTGGCTGATAGAAGGAACAAGGCAGGTTTGTAAAGCGTGTCTGAGCAGCGTGACACTGCAGTGGGTAAGGGTGTCAGATCTGCACAAGCAATGACAGCATCCCTGGTGATGCATTCCCGGGGCTTCGAGACCCGTGTCACTGCAACAGGCTCTTCCTTTGCCCATCCAAGAGCATTTTCCATGGAATTCAGCAAAAGTTTGCCAGAGCTGAGGCTTTAACTCAGACCTGGAGGTCAGCTTGGCTTTCCCAGGAAAAAGACTCTGCAGAACTGCATGTTCCCATTTGAGTTTTAGTCTGTCACTGATATGGGATGGGGGGGGAAAAAAAACCCCAATGTCCTGCACCTGGGTGAGGGCAATCCCAAACACAAACATAGGTTTGGTGGAGAATGGATCTAGAGCAGCCCTGAGGAGAAGGACTTGGGGGTGCTGATTGATGAAAGGCTGGACACAATCTGGCAATGTGCACTGGCAGCACAGGAAGCCCCAGCCACATTCTGGGCTGCATCCAAAGCAGCGTGCCTAAAGGAGCTGGAGAGGGACTTTGGACAAGGGCAGAGTGATAGGACAGGGAAGCTGGCTTTAAACTGACAGAGGGCAAGTTTACATTAGATATTAGGAGGAAATCAATTACTCTGAGGGTAGTGAAGCCCTGGCATAGGTTTCCCAGATAAGCCCCATCCCTGGAAGAGTTCAAAGCCATGCTGGATGAGGCTTAGAGCAACGTGGTGAAGTGAAAGGCATTGGGAGAGGGGTTGAACTAGGTGGTCTTTAATATAATGCCTTCCAACCAAAGCATTCTAGGATTCTGTGATTCCACATGGGCATGTCCATGCCAGAGGCTGGTTGATGGGATGAAGCACCTTGGGGCTGTTTCAGCACTGTCCCTTGAGGTGATGGGTCCCCTGGTGATGTTTTCTTGTGCCAGGGCCCGACACAGAGTCATCACTGTGAGCCAAAATCCCACCAATGCTGCAGCTGGAGCTGGATGTTGGAGACTATTCTGCTCCCACTCAGAAAATAGTTAATGTAAGAAGGAATTACAGACATGAACCCCACAAAAGAAAAAAAAAACCCACAACCAAACACATCCCTCTGGGTGGCTAAACAGGCTGAGCTTCACTGTGTGTTGCAGAGCCTCCATGGATGAGTGTCTTTTCAGTATTTCTGCTTTTACAGCTCAGCAAATAATTTGTAACAAATAGTTTATTCAATTAATTGAGCTTCTCTGCTCTGGGGGTAGATGGCAACCTTTAAAAATGGATTCCCAATGGAAAACTAGACAATGGCATTCTTTGGCCAATTTCCCTTGCTTTCAGGTCAATGGCAGTGGTTATGATTTATGCCTGTGCTGACAGCCACAGACCCATGGGAGAGGTGTGCTTTTCCCCATCTAGATTCCTGGGATTTGTTATTCTTCTTTCCTTTGTACCATGGGCTCCTTCACATGCTACTCTCTTATTTTCGTGCTGTTAGGGTAACCAAGAATATTTTTTCTGTTTTTTTCCCCTGGGGCACAGAACCATGGTGATGCTTCTGCCCAGCTGCATCCTTCCAGGTCCCAGGGGGGCCATGGGGCAATGGGAAATGGTTTGTAACCCAGGAGGGAGAGTGGTTTCCAGTGTTTCCCAAGATTTCTCCTTGGTGATGTGGATGCCATCATGACTGTTGTCTATTCCATCATCCCTTAGAGACAAGCAGCCACCATCCACAAGCCCAAAAAGTTTGGGAAAACCACATCCCATGCACTGATTTTTACTTTATTTAGGGAAAAGAGAAAAGGTTGTTGTGTCACACACAGGATATTAGTAAAGACACTGCCATATTCAAACAAAATTCTTTTATTGAAAGTGTAATGGAAATTTCTTCATATTGCTTTGATGAAATGAGAGACAGCAGCTGTAGACAAATATGCTTTTTTTTATAAACAAATGCAAATGGATAAGGTAAAAATAAAGCTTTTTTTTTTTAACTTGTACCTTTAAGCAACATAATCACAATATATACACAAAGAAAGCTAAAATAAAGCTATGTTGAAACCAAAGCGTTTCAACCAATACATTAGATAATTACAGATTGTGTCAATAAATACCCAGTTTTTAAACTGTTTAACAGGCAACTTTGTACACAGATACCAAGAAGAAAAAAAAAATATATATTTACAATTCAGTGCCCAGGGGAGAAAAAAAAAAGAGGAAAAAAAAATCTTTTTTTTTCTTTTTTGGCACCAACACAAATAAAAAGAATAAATTACTGGAAAAAATAATCCACAAAGGTAGGAGTCAATCCCAATCATTCATTTAAAAAAAAAGTGTGTGTATATATACATATATATATATAAAATATATGCCTATATTTTATATATATAAATACATATATGCGGAGAAACCTAGGAATGTTACAAAATATATTAGTGCCAATAAATACAGAACCCTACCAGACTTTCAACTGTCAGTATTTTTGATGCAGTCTGAAGGATAAGG
>VXBI01008807.1:322629-337218 GCA_013397375.1 Toxostoma redivivum | reverse complement strand
ATGTTTTCTTGTGCCAGGGCCCGACACAGAGTCATCACTGTGAGCCAAAATCCCACCAATGCTGCAGCTGGAGCTGGATGTTGGAGACTATTCTGCTCCCACTCAGAAAATAGTTAATGTAAGAAGGAATTACAGACATGAACCCCACAAAAGAAAAAAAAAAAACCCACAACCAAACACATCCCTCTGGGTGGCTAAACAGGCTGAGCTTCACTGTGTGTTGCAGAGCCTCCATGGATGAGTGTCTTTTCAGTATTTCTGCTTTTACAGCTCAGCAAATAATTTGTAACAAATAGTTTATTCAATTAATTGAGCTTCTCTGCTCTGGGGGTAGATGGCAACCTTTAAAAATGGATTCCCAATGGAAAACTAGACAATGGCATTCTTTGGCCAATTTCCCTTGCTTTCAGGTCAATGGCAGTGGTTATGATTTATGCCTGTGCTGACAGCCACAGACCCATGGGAGAGGTGTGCTTTTCCCCATCTAGATTCCTGGGATTTGTTATTCTTCTTTCCTTTGTACCATGGGCTCCTTCACATGCTACTCTCTTATTTTCGTGCTGTTGCCATGACCAAGAATATTTTTTCTGTTTTTTTCCCCTGGGGCACAGAACCATGGTGATGCTTCTGCCCAGCTGCATCCTTCCAGGTCCCAGGGGGGCCATGGGGCAATGGGAAATGGTTTGTAACCCAGGAGGGAGAGTGGTTTCCAGTGTTTCCCAAGATTTCTCCTTGGTGATGTGGATGCCATCATGACTGTTGTCTATTCCATCATCCCTTAGAGACAAGCAGCCACCATCCACAAGCCCAAAAAGTTTGGGAAAACCACATCCCATGCACTGATTTTTACTTTATTTAGGGAAAAGAGAAAAGGTTGTTGTGTCACACACAGGAGATTAGTAAAGACACTGCCATATTCAAACAAAATTCTTTTATTGAAAGTGTAATGGAAATTTCTTCATATTGCTTTGATGAAATGAGAGACAGCAGCTGTAGACAAATATGCTTTTTTTTATAAACAAATGCAAATGGATAAGGTAAAAATAAAGCTTTTTTTTTTTAACTTGTACCTTTAAGCAACATAATCACAATATATACACAAAGAAAGCTAAAATAAAGCTATGTTGAAACCAAAGCGTTTCAACCAATACATTAGATAATTACAGATTGTGTCAATAAATACCCAGTTTTTAAACTGTTTAACAGGCAACTTTGTACACAGATACCAAGAAGAAAAAAAAAATATATATTTACAATTCAGTGCCCAGGGGAGAAAAAAAAAAGAGGAAAAAAAAATCTTTTTTTTTCTTTTTTGGCACCAACACAAATAAAAAGAATAAATTACTGGAAAAAATAATCCACAAAGGTAGGAGTCAATCCCAATCATTCATTTAAAAAAAAANATAATAATAATAGATATATCCAGGAAATCCTCCATCTGCCAGTAGTATTCCTACAGTTGCCCTCCTGCCCTGGGGGCGATGCCTTGCTGGAGGAAGCTCGTGGCTGTGGGGGGTCAGCTCCACTTCCAAGTTGACTGGCTCAATACCAGAGAAGATGTACAATTAAATAGCAGTAATAAGGATTTAAAAAAAAACCCCAAGCAACCCACATTTCGTACGCCAGAAGTTTTCTAAATTGCCGGCAGGTTCGCAGTGAGGCACCTGTCAACGAGCAGGTATCCAAGAGCACCATCCCTGTGGTCGGGAGAGAAACAGTTCAGCCAATAGGAAAATCATCAAATCCGTGTTTTGGGGTTGTTTCCCTTGTCTGTGTGTCTCTGCACCATCAGAAGTTCCCTCCAGCTGCTCCCAGGGCAGCAGGGCTGGGACACCGGAACTGTCTCCTGCTCCTGTGCTGGTAATGCCAGGAATCACTCCCATCACCAAATTTTCCAAGGGGGAATTTAAAGCCAGTAGGTTTTAAATCTGTTTTGCTTTTTCCATACCACTGGTGTAGGCACTTAGTGTATCACTGATGCACAGATTTTTTTGTTCAGTTACATCTCGTGGCCAAACAGCGTCATGCTCTCAGATTGACTTAAACAGCAAAAGGCCAAGGCAGCCTCCAGTATCCTTCCTAAACACAGAGATTTATCTCATTTTAAAAACCAAAAGGCTTCAGATTTCCAGCTTGCTCTTCAGGTCTTCAAAAACTGCACTCACAGGATAAACAACCCAATAGACTTCAAATCCATCTGTTTTGCTTGAATTACTCAATTCACCTATATAAGTACACAGTACAAGCAGTGTGACCCACTGGATTCTGGAGCTGTGACATCCTCGATGCTGGGGAGTCCTAAGGAGCACTTGCTGAGGAGCTTAAGCAGTGTTGCTGTTTTGGCTTTGCTCTCCCAAAGCCCCCCACGAGGGCTGCCAAGGTCCTTGTGGTTGCACCTCCCCACTGTTGCTGACAGTTCCTCTGCATTTTCAGGCACCATAACTGATGGGGAAAATCTCATGGCCAAATCCTTAGGAAATTAAATAAATTATAAAATAATTTATCAAAAGGGGTTGGGTTTTGTTTCGAGCTAGTATTAATGTTACTTCTCAAATAGTTGAAGGTTTTGCTTGCTTTGCTCTCCACAGTGACATTATGGAGACCAGACACCATTCTCACGTCTACATCATGGCTAGGAGAAACCAAGGGATGTTGCATGAACCCTTCCCTCATCCCTCCCCTCCCACACCACTTCTGTTCAGGGTTTTTAGAAATGTGAAGTGAAGACCAAACAGCCAACATCATTCAGACTCAGAAAAACCAGGGTCATCTTCCTCTTGAAGACCTTATTGCCCTTCCAGGTCATCGACAAACCACAGTGCTATTCACGTACTACAGGTAGAAAATAAATAAATACAGATATATTATGCAAAAAAATATGATTGTACACATAATACATCTGAGGTATTACCAATTTAAATAAGGTTTCATGCTAGTTCAAGCTTCAGTGGCTAGTTAAATTCTGGAATTTGCAATAAATAGATGAAGAATGATTATGTATATAGTGTATGGATCTCTATTGTAAACCTCGTCAGATTTAAACGTAAGAGTGTGTTGGGCCGACTCTTACGCAAACCACAAATTTTCACAATAAATACAGCTTCAAAAAGTTGCCTTAAAAAGTTCCTGCAACACTGAAACGTTTCTAGAAGGGGCTGTATGGACGACTGGCAACATTAGTGAGGAGTATTTCTCAACAGGTCTTTTCATACAAAACACAAGGGAATTCTCATGTGAAAGTCTTTCTCCCTCCCTCCCTTCCCCACCCATCATGAAAGTTTAGAAATTTTTGCACAAACAGCAAGAGAACTGATTGTAGCTGCAGTATGTCAAAACATCCACGTTCTATAAAGACCAAAAATAGTTAATTTGCTTAGAAAGTCTTCTGCTGTTGCTGTTTTTCCTCCTTTTATTTGAGTAGCGCACCATCCTTTCAGTGAAAGTTTGCCTGTCCAACTGTTCCTGTTTTCCTTTCGGCATCAGTCCTTGCCTGAGCCACATGGGTGTTTCACACTTTCACTGTCTCCATCAGTGATGACTTGATGGCATCCTCCAAAAGTTGATTGTCTGTGAAAGGGGCTGGGGTTTCAGGGACGGATTCGGACAAACCAATGAGGGACTCCAAGAAACAGGAGCCCTGATCTCCAGCTTGCGGGAAGCCAGGGAAATTAGGCAACTGAAACTGTAACGCTGAGAAGTTATCCAGGTTCTCATACTCCTTTAAGGAGTTGTAAAGGGGTCCTAAGTTATAGTCCGAGAAGGACTGGAAGAAATCCAAGGAATCAGAGGAAAGGCTGAGGTCGGCGTAGCTCTTGGAGCAGGGCTCAGTGGAGGAGGAGGCGCAGCAGGACAGCCCATCGCACCTCACGTGGGCTGCATCCTCCAGCAAACCCCCGCTGTCCTGGTTGGCATTCTCATCCAGGCACTCCGAGAGGTGGGACAAGTGGCCAGGGACAGGCTTGGCCTCGCTGCCGTGGTCCTCGATGAAGAAGTCGGTGGGGTGGAAGCAGCCGAGGTCGTCCTGGCCACGCCTGCTCTCCTCCTCGGCGTCCGAGTCGTTGAAGTGGAGGATGCGCGCCAAGCCGTCGTCGTCCACGTCCGACTGGGATTTGTCGGAGGGGAGGCTCTCGTAGGGCTCCTCCAGGTCCTCGCTGGGGTGGGAAGAGATGGAGGAGTCTGTCATGTCGCTGCTGCAGCTGTTCTCCCCCAGGGCCTCCAGGTCGGGGCTGAACTGGAAGGCAGGTGCCAGGGGCACCGCGCGCTCCTCCAGCGAGCCCTTCCCTGCCGCGCATCCCAGTGGAGGGAGCCGCTCCCGGAAAGGGGGCTCAGCCTCTGCCACCTTCTCGCTGCTCTGCTGCTGCTTCTCCAGCTCCAGCTTCATGATGGTGTGGATGAAATGTGTCTGCACACGGGCCTGGTTGAACTCGATCCTGCCCTCGGTGTTGCCACAGCCGTCCTTGGTGCAGCCACAGGGGAAGGAGGTGTGATCCATCTGGGACAGGGAGAGGCAGAGGGGGAGGGTTAGGATTGAACCCAGTGGCATAAAAACATAACTGCCTGTGACTTGCCTGCCCTGAGACACCAAGTAACAGCTGAGTGGTACAAAATTAAGAAGAAAAAAAAAAAATTACTGCTTTTTTGAAGAGGTGTCATAAAAAATTGGATTTCACTACAGGTGACGAAAATTAAAAGATGCCAAAAAAATTGCTATTTAATGATCTCACTATCTGATCTGCAGCAGCCACTAGAGGGGGGCTGTGACACACACGGAGCATCCATGTGCACCCACCTCCACCACCCCCAGCCTCCAAACACGGCACCGAGGGAGCGAGCAGCGCCCAGAATAGGGAATGAGGGTCCCAAAATACAGCTGGGCAGGCACCCGCAAAAAACACCCTGAAAAATATAACTCACTGATTGAACACAGGGGGATTATCCCACTGTGCAGGTGGCCTGCACAGCTCACTGTGGGCTGATGCTCAGCTGACACTCCCACGTTCGCCTGAGCGCGCTGGGATTTGTGACACACACCAAAAGAAAAAAGAATTAAAAATAAAACCTGGGGGAGGGGGAGAAAGCACAGCCTTGTGTGAGGAGCAAGGAGCTCTTCCTTGCAGACATTCCCACGTGGCCCACCTCCAAAAGGTGATCATGCAGGTATATGGGTCTCGTGGGGACATATAGCAGGGACATTCTCACTGCAGGCACTGGCAGTGTGGGGATGGCTGCACGTGTGATTTGGGAAGAGGACACTTTGGAGCAGTGTCTGCCTTGCAGCCTGAGGGATGCTCCAAGAGCTTTCCTCACCTCCAAGCACAGATGGATTTAAAGGCTTCCCCCACTTTGTCCAACTTGCTCACACCCCCCAGCTGGAACCGCGGCATCCTCCCGTGCCCAGGGGCGAGGCTGTACCTGACATTTAATGCCTGCCAGGCTGCAGCTGCAGGTCTCGGGGTCGCAGACCTCACGGCAGTCGCAGCCACAATCCTCCCGGGACAGGCGGATGCTGTGCAGCTCCCGCTTCTCCTCCTTGTCGATCTTCTTCACCCCCACGGCCTTCAGCAGCGCCCGCCTCTTCTTGGCAGGGTAGGGCTGCAGGAAGAAGCCATCCTCCAGGTCCACGCTGCTGACGTCGATGTCGTCATCAGAGATGTCCTCGATGGTGAGCTGGTTGGCCTCTTCTGACTCCTTTGTGCCGTTCATGGTTAGCTGAGGGCAGAAAATGGGCAAAGCATTAGGGGCTTGTTTGGGACTCAGAGTCATTGGAAGCCCCAGCTGAGGGGAAACAAGGAAGGAATGACCTCTCCTCCGTGGTGGCTAACCTCAGGATCAACATCTAAGAGCCCACAGAGACCTGACACCTGGCTGGGGATGTGTTCTGGGATGTCAAGTATCCAAATCAGAAATGAAAATACTTTGGGAGATGCCAAGAAGAGTCCTAAGTGGATCCCAGGACAGAGAGGTACTACCAAAAGTGCAAAAATGTCTTCTGTGTCTTTTCACTTTTAGATTAAATGAAAATCCCCTACTGGAGCCTGTGTTTTTTGGAGACCCAAGCTGAGAGCTAAGGATTGATGCCCCCAGGTCTCAGAGGCTCTTATTAAAAACTGGCCAATTAACTAACAACATCCACCAGCTCCCCACCAATCCAGCCCTATGCGCCTAACTCACTTTCCATTTCAGCGCTTCCAACTTCTCCTCTTTTAATTTCTCTTCGAGTTTGCCCCGACGGACGTTTTCCTGCTCCTTTGAAAACTCTGCCAGTGTGAACTGCCGGGAGGAGCTGTGTTTGCTCACCATCCCCAGGGTGCAGCCCCCACGGCTAGGCACGCTCGTGAAGCCCTGGCAGCGTGGGAAGTAAAACACAGTGACCCGGTCAAACTCCACATTGTTCTTCTTTAGTCGCTTGGATTTCTTCAGGATTGACGTGGCTGAAAATGGGAGAATTAAAAAAAAAAAGAAAAGCACTAAGTCAGTGCTGCCATGCTGCAGATGGAATAGAAATATTATAGAAATATTACGAACAGGCAGGACTTGCAATTACTCTCTCAGCAAGGACACAATGGGACAAGGCCACAACATTGCTTGGTGGTGTTTTAGGAGCTAACACTTCAGAGGTGGGATGAGGATGGAGAGGAAGCTAAGCCAAGCCCTGCTGCATCAGAGTCACCGATGAGATTCACCCTATGAGGTGGCTGCTGCTTCTCCTTCCCACTTGACTTCCCCCAGGAACATCCAATTGCTTATTCTTCATGTGTGGCAGAGCATAACGAACAAGCAACCAGCCATCCTACACATCTGTCTCTCTAAATCCACTCTGCCCCAGGCTCAGGAGCCCCTGATCTGCTCCTGGGATGCTGTGGCATTGGCATTCCCAGTTCTTCATGGCTCCAGCTTTCGTGGCAGGGCAGAAAATAGCCCAATAGCTGCTTTTTCTGGTACTTCCTTTCACCATCCACTGGGAGGAACTCTGAATCTATGGTTTATTCTCAAGAGACTCATTTGAGAGCAGCTGCAAAGATGTTAATCTTTGTGCAGGTGATCCCCGGGTAAACATGACTCTGGTTTATCTTAAACTGCTGAAACATGCTACACACCACTTACAGCAGAGCCTCTCCAGAGATAGCTGGCCCTGCACATCTGCACGTGCAAACACAGTAGATGGAGGGGGACTAATTAGTCAGGACAGGTTCAGAGTCAGTGAGTTTCCATAAGTGTGGCAGGAACAAGAGCCAGCTACACCCAAATTTGTGGTGGGGAGGTAATTCTGGTCCCATTCTCTGCTGGTGGCATGGGTGCTTTGGTTGCCTCCATGGAAAAAAATAACCCAGAAAGGATGAGTGACTGCTGCAGAGCTGGGATCAAACCCTACTCTTTGGGAGGCAGAGCCACAAGCAGCCTTACAGTGGGACCCAAGGAAAAGACTGCAACAACCTGAGGAGCTTGGCTGGTTTGGTGGGCCCCAAAAGCAAGGCTGGACAGTTAACTGCACTCACATTTCACAGGTCTCGCTTGCCAAAATATAGTGTTTCGGTTTCATGTGAAAAAAAAAGAAAAAAGAAAAAAGAAGTGTTCACCCAGCTGTGTCAGCAGCTTCTGCTCAATAGCTGGGGGTTCACACTGGGCTCTGCAGTCACTCTGATCATATCTTTGCACTGTGCGTTGCATTTTCACAATAACCTTGACTCAATCTCCTAAAACACGAGCTCTTTATCAGAAGGCAAGTTAACCACCACGATCATCTATCAGCCAAGCTGCTGCACTTTGGCATTTGCTTCTCTCTCCCTGCACCCCTCCTCCGAAATTGTTTTCCCATTCCTGACCCTTTTCCAATTGAGCCAGAGAATACAAAAAGTTCATTGTTTTGTCACAAAACCTGGGAAGACAAGCAAGAATGAGACTCTTTATTATTACAAGACTTCTAAAGCCTTTTCAGACCACTGCGTGTTTGTGTATGTCTGCTAAGTGGACCTTAACTGCTATATACAGTGGGTGTTCAGTATAATTTACTAGTCTGGAATATTTCTCCTCCATGAAGATGTTCCTCTATTGTACTTTTTATTTTTCCCTTCACATGGCAGATAAAGGGCTTTACAACACTGCCTTCTGTGTGTTTTCCTAAAAGCTCTCAAAACTTATATTGCTGGGAAAACAAAATAGCTTTTATCTGTACTAGCAGCGGAGGCAATGTCAAACGTGTCATGTTCTTTGGCAGAGTACCCAATTTACGTAGGAAACAAGTTCTGAAATGGTAATTACACTACTGGTTAATCATTTTTAAAAAACAGCATTACAGGCCTTCACTGTCTGATTAAGTTTTGCCTGTGAACAGCTTGACAGGGAATTGAGGGCTGGTGGAATGGCCCTGCAGCACAGGCTTGGAAGCACCCACATGCCTCTGCACACCCATCCTTGGGTTTCTGTTCCTGGAAACCTGGATTTCAGCAAAACTATTCCAAAGGAATAATAAATACTGGAAGGAAGGACTGAGGAACACCACTGTGAGGAGGCTGGATGACTACAAATCAGTGTCATGAAAGGCAGCTGGTGCTTCTGCCCATAAAGGTGTGCCCCAAGGGGGTCTCTGGAGAGTGATGACCCACCACCACCCTAAAAAAATCCCATGCAGAGGCATGGCTGATCCTGGGAAAGCCAGAGGTACTCACGGGTGAAGCTGGATATTAAGGCAGAGCTGGGCTTGGGCTCTCCACGGGAATTCTCCTCATCAGTGTCCCAGCCTGAGGATGCTGAGGAGGAGAGAGGGGAGCAGGAGGAGGAGGAGCAGTAGGTGCTGTCATCCCCCAGCTCTTCGTACTTCCTTTTCAATACTCCGCTCATGGTGACGCCGTTTTTGTCATATAACTGGAAAACAAAGGAAAAAAAGCAACATGAAGCCAGGGAAATCCTGTCAGTTTCTGGTGATGAGCAGGACAGCTGTAACTGCCAGCAGATCCACTTGGCCATGCAGATGTGATTCCCAAAAAGTGCTGTCCCTAAAACACCTCATCTTCCTACACTCGCTGTGCACACCTGTGAATTTCTCTCCCATTTCACAACACTGCAGAAGAAACTATCCCAGACAACAAACTGTCCAGAAACCAATTCAATCAACACAAATGTCATCAAACAGTAAGTATTACATTTTGCTTACTAATTCTTTTATGTTCACTCTTCACCCAGATCGCTTTCTATGCAGTTACAGCTTTAACGTCTTGCTAATTACAAAAATAAGCCAGTTTGCAGAAAACAATCTGTTGGCATGATTTACTTGCTACAGCCCCCCGGGGAAACAGACTTATTAAATGAAGCACTGAAATACAAATATATCAACTGTGAAGAACAGCCCTTCTCCTCACGGTGCCTTTCATAGTCAGTCCCCCATTCAATAAGCTATTCTTGTTTAGGCTGGGTTATGTATCAAGCATAGAAGCAATTAAAAACAATGCAGCTAATTAAAAACAAAGGAGCTCTGTACTTGCCTAGATTCCTAAATTTCCTGCATGCTTTGCCCCTGCTCATCTTAAAGGAAAAAAAAATAGAAGAAAGCCAAAAATAACTGTGTTGCATCTTTTAAATTCTGCTTTTATAAAGTTTGTGCAAATTCAGGAGACGAAAAAAAACCACAAAAGCTACAGGCTTTGCCTGCAGTACGTTTGGACAATGCTCTGAGGCACAGGGTGGGATTTTTGGGGTGGTCCTATGCACAGCCAGGAGCTGGGACTTGATGATCCTTGTAGGTCCCTTCAACTCAGGATATTCTATGATTCTAAGGGACATCAGCACCCACCCACCCTGGGATGCTCCTTCATTGATGATGGATTGTTCCACCTTTTAGACTCTGGCAACACCACCTCAGCTCCCCCTGCTCCTGCAGAAGGCACTGCCAGCTTATTTGGGAGCCAGTGAGCCATCCCCAGAGCTGAGAGCCAGGCTGCTGCCTGAGGGGTGACTTGCTCTGACCCCATCCCACCAGGCACAACCACGGTGGGAGGGATGCAGCCCCAGCCCAGGAACTCCTTCCAGCAAGGAGGGGAGAACCCCAGCAATGTGGGATGCTACCAGCCACCTCATAATACACAAAAGCTAAAGCATCACTAGAATTTGGATAAAGCTGGGACGGTAGGCAGTCCTGGGATGGTGACAGTGCAGATACAGGGGTGCCAGACACCCAGTCCACATCCCCTCCCACCACACAAAACTTCTCCACTGGCCAAATTAATTTTTTGCAACCCAAACACTTTCTCCGCTTTGCATGTCTGAAGTTAATTTAAGTCTCTGAAAAAGAAAAAAACCAAACCAAACCAAAAAACACTAAACCTGTCCTTCTGACAGACCTGAGGAGGCAGCACAGACACCACACCAGTTTCAAAACCACCCCATGATGGGATTTTCAGTGTCCCGACAGCACCAAGCAGTATCACGTTGCAGGACAGAAGCACACACAGTTCCTTCCAAGCCCTGCACCAACCCTCCCTAATTATGTTTACCACCAGCTTCCCGGGAGACAATAGTCACCTAAAAGGTCAAAAAAGTCCCTGGATGAAGCACTTCCCTGGCCTGGAGAACTTAATAATTTGCTGCAAGGCACACTTACAGGGCCAGAACGTCCCCCTGAACCTGGGGAGAAGCGATCCCTCCAGCCCTCCTCCTCCTCCTCCCTCAGCAGACCTGGAGCTGCAGGTGGTTTTGCCACAGAGGGGTTGTTGTTTTTTTGGCCTTAATCCAAAATAGATGCAGAGAAGGTGGATTTGGCCACCCTCCAGCCCCAGCAGCACATGTCCTACCCGACACCTGGATTAACCCCTTTCCTGCTTGCTCCATGGCAAAGCTGAGCTCGCAGGTGGCCACAAAACAGCGACTAACAAACATTTAATTTGTATTATTTTTGTGTATGTGCCTCCTGCTGTGTCTCATGTTTGCTTTAAGAAACAACCAGGAGCAAAGAAACTCTCCAAATACATGGCAAGGGTACAAATCAAAGCCTGGGCTGCAGCCAGAGGTTTGCAGACCCCACTGTCCACCTGGAACGGGCAAAAACTGCAAAAAAATAATCCTACACGTGGCTTGAAAGAGCATCAGTTCCTGCTGCAGAGAGAATGCAGTGAGGGATGACAGTGAGGGATGCCACTATAGCCAAGGGAGGGAGGAACCAGCTCCCTAAAATGCCTGTAGGACATATGTCCAACAGCAAACACCCTCAGAGATGCGATGCTGACCATATCCAAGTCCTGTGGGAGACAAGGGAGGGTGCTGGAGCATCCAAGGTCACGCTGCTGAGACAGGGATAACTCCCAAGTCTGGAGCAAAGATGCAGCAGCCCTGCTGCTCAAGTTACCTGCCAACCCAACAGCCCATCAGGGGCTGCACCACATCCCCCCAGACCAACCCCACAGGGAGAGCAGAGCATTCTCCTCCAGCCAGCAAACCCAGCTAACACAAACACCAAGCCAGAGCCAAGGCAAGCTGTGCATAAGATGGTGCAATTCTATTTATTTATTTTTTAAATACTGTCACCAGCCAGGAGGATGAAGGGAGGTGTGTGCAGCTCCCCATCTATGAGAATGAGCCAAATGGATAGGGAAAAAAACCACTTTTGGCATGCTGTCTTCTTCAAGACACCTATTGTTTTGTTAATGCAAAGGAGGTGTTGTGCAAACAGGATTCCCAGCTAATGGGAAAAAGTTGGTGAACCTGCTGCCCACCAGCTAAAATCTAGTAATTTTCTCCTGTTACACCTTCCCCCTCATGACTGATTTATGGCTGCAACATTTTCCAAGTCAAGTTTCCAAATCCTTCTCAGGAGTGATGTAGTGGAGCTGCATCCATCGGTGTCTGCTTCTACCCTACCCCAAAAAATCCTCCAGCTGGGCATTTTACTGTCAAAGCCAGGATGATCCTCTGCTCCCCTCCTCACCCTGAAACTCTTTACTGTGGACACAGAATTCACATGTGGAGACAGAATTCACACCAGCAATTTGGATGCTGCCTTTAAAGCCATGTCACCGAGGCCGCTGGCCACTCAGCCAAAAAAGCTCAGAGGCCCATTCAGACACAATGAGGATATTTTAATTGCAGTAATTTTGCAAGGAACCTTAAACCCACAGTGGTGTTTTACACGCAAGTCCCAAAAACGTCCACAGCAGCATGGAAAAGATAAATATCTATATCTGAGTTTGCCATTGCAAATCTTTGCAGGCACTACTGAGTGCAGGATTTTACCCCCTTCTCCTTCCCTTCTTTTTTTTTTTTTTTTTTACATAACCTGAAATAAAATAATCCTATCTTCCTTTCAGTTGCCAAAAAAGACATTCTGTTCTTGGCTAAGACTTCTTACTCATCTATTTTACTGAAAACAGCTTTTGGAACAAGTACATAATGCAATGGATCAAACCCGCAGGAATTCCTCTCTGGCACCAGAACTCCCACTATCCTGGGAATACTTTCTAACAAATATTTAGCCCAGATGTGCATTCCTTTCTTTCTCTCTCCCTCCTTTTTTTTTTTTTTTAAAGCATTAAAGTTTGGGTGGGGGGAATAGAGGGGAGCAGTGTAGTTGGGGGAAGGGAATCCAATCTGCAAAGTCCCATTTCTGGCGCCCAGCAAGTTGCAGGGTAAAGCCCTAATACACTGGAATGCAAGGAATTAATGTTTTAACTATCCTCCTCTTGGACGACGTCTCAACAGTAAATATTTCGAGTAATTTAGATTTAAGAAGGTTTGGCATTTGTTTAGCCAAGTGCAGAGGATGGCAACTAAAAAACCCCTACCAGTGTCCACTCTGCAGGAGACTGCACAAAGAGGCACGGTGGTTTTGGGCAGAATTAGGAAGAGAAGATGTTTCACTGTTGCATTTTGGGGCTGTAGATGTGCTTTGAAGCGTCAGGCGATCGCAGCAGTGCAAGCAAAGCAAAGGAAACTCCTCACAGCAAGTCCAGCAGCTGCCTTTGCTTGGGCCACAATTCCCATGGTATATGCAGGAGAACACCCAGGAGCAAGAATATTTCAGCTTTTGGGGCTTATATCACTGGAGCATCCTGAAGAATGGAAGGATCCCGAATCTATGCATGAGTTATTGAAAGCAAAGTTTCTTTTGCCAAGCGATTTGGGGAACACCAAGAACACAACAGTCCCTCCAACCCCTGCAAAAACTCAGCACAGTGCACTAAAAGTATTTGTTTTCCAGTTACTTTTTTGAGCTGGTTTGCTGACTTTAAAGCTCAGCCATCCGCTCGCAGGCCAGGAGGACACAGTGGGTTTATCCCAGCACACCCAGGTGGATTCTCCCCAGCACACCGGGAGCAGCTCAGGCGCTGGGAGCGAGTTCAGGACCGAGCTGAGCCGTGAGTCACAGCGGCTCCCGCTCCCTCCCCCAGGGCCGCAGTGGCTGTGCAGGTCTAGCAGGAGTAAATATTAGTTTAAAAAACACCACCGCATATTTTAGCCAGGTACGGCTCCGAAGGCAGCTCGCGGAGTTGCTGGGGTTGGTGTTTTGTTTGCACGACGCCGTTTATTGTGGGCAAAGAGATCTCGGTGTGAGAATCACCAAAAAAGTGCTGCGGAGCTGAGCTTCCCGCTCAGCTACCCCAGAAATCTGCTGCCTAACAGCAGTGGGTTCTTTAATAATTGCCACACTATCAGCACTGATTCATTGCTCGATCATTTAACTATTTTAATTCTTTGCATATTTACTTAAGTGGTTTCCCCTGTGCCGCTGTGACAGCCTCCCGATGACAACACTTCCCAATTTTCGGGGCTGACTGGAGCCAAGGGGAGCGGGATCATTCCACCAGGACCCTCCAGGGGACAGTCCCACGCGTGTTCCCAGCCACATAATGCTGTGCTTTCCAGTTCAGACCAGATTATTTTCACCCAGCTGGGTCTAAGGTTTCATAACCTTGCTCCGGTTAAAAATAGCATCTGCCTACTATGCAACAGCAAAACCCAAAGTACGTCGTGCTGCGGAGTGGGAGCATGAATCAGTCCGTAGCACCACGAGTTTATGCTTCTGTCAGAGCCTGAACAGGCAAAACACCTTCCCCGGAAAGAGCAGCACAAGTGTTTACTCCATCTCCTAATTTTTGCAAGGCCACAAAGAAAAACAACAACAACAAAAAAAAAAAGCTTGTCAGATTTTTCTACCAACCCATTACTTCTCCCTGACAGCTTGAAAGGCAAATAAGAAATTTCAGCAAATACATTAAAGGTTATCTGACACGGCCCAAAATGAAAGGAGGTTCGGATGTACTCGGCACAGATTGTGCTGTAACAAACAGGAAAACAGCGAAGTGCGCTTTGTCTAGGAAAATCCTCTATTTGATCACACCTCATGAATAATTCACACCAGGTTTCCATATTTGTCCTCCTGTAGGTACACGCTGTGCGTTACCTTCCCTGCTATATATACGCACGCATTTCCTGCGCTGAATTATTAAAGCCTTTGCCGGGAGCTGCGGAGTCTCTCCGGGAGGAGAACAAACCCACCCATCCTGAAAATAACCCCGCCCCCCCACCCCACACACACACCTTGACGGGCTACATCTGCAAACTGCTCAGCAGAGGGAAACTGAAATAATTTTCATTTAAAAATAA
>VXBI01008807.1:298312-322135 GCA_013397375.1 Toxostoma redivivum | reverse complement strand
CGCCCCGCATCGCTCCGGACCGCCCCGCACCGCCCCGCATCGCTCCGGACCGCCCCGCATCTCCCCGCATCCCTCCGGACATCCCCGCACCGCCCCGCACCGCTGCGGGTCCCATGGAGGAGCTGTGTCCCACAAGGGGATGAGGAGCCACAGAGATAGGCTGGACCCCAAAGTAGGTCTGAATACCACAGAGGGCTGGAGACCCCAAAATGGATTTGAGTCCCACAGGGAAGCTGTGTCCTACAAGGGGTTGGGGAGCCACAGGGGCAGATTGAACCCCAAAGTGGGTCTGAGTAGCACAGAGGGCTGGGGACCCCAAATGGGTTTAGGTTCCAAAGAGGGGTATCTATACTATGAGGGCTTGGGAAGCCACAGGTACAGCTTGGACCCCCAAGTGGTCATGGGGTGCTGGGAACCCCCAAATGGGTTTGAGTCCCACAGGGAAGCTGTGTCCCACAAGGAGCTGAGGAACCACAGGGACAGCATGGACCCCAAAACACACTTGGGCACAGAGGAGTCTGGGGACCCCGAAGCACGAGGGTGGAAACACTTCAAGGCCATCAGAGCCCACAAAGGGTTGTGAATCCACAGGGAAAACTTGGACCCCAAAATAAATTTGGGTACCACAGCGGCTTTGGGTGTTACAATGAGTTGAACATCTACATGGCAAAAGTTGGACCCCAAAATGGATTCAGACACCACAGGGGGCTGGGGACCCTCAAACAGGCTCAGAACCTGAAAGTGATTTGGACCTTTCAGAGGGTTGCAAAAGTTTGGGATTTGGGACCCACAGGCACAACTTGGACTCCAGGATGCAGTTAAATACCAAAGGGGGCTTGAGAACCTGAAGCAGGTGTGAACCCCAGAAAGGGTTTGGGTGCTTCAAGGGCTTTAGAGCCCATGAAGGATTGGGTACCCACAGGCAAAGCCTGGACCCTGACACACATTTGGGTCCCACAGCTGGTTTGAGCCATGCAAAGGTTTGGCCACCCACACAAGGATTGGACTCCAAGAAGATTTGAGTCCCATGGGGAGCTTGGGACCCACAAGTAATCTTGGGCTCTGAAAGGGATTTGGACCCCACAAATGGCTTGGATCTCTGACTGGGATTTGAGACCCAAAGGCACAACGTGGACCCCAGAATTGATGCAGCTATTGGACCCCAGAATAGATTTGGACATCACAGGACTTTGAATCTCACAATTGTTTGGGACCCACAAGCAGACCTGACCCCTGGAAAATGTCTGGACCCCACAGATGGACAGGGACCCACAGGCAAGGCTTGAATCCCAGAACAGACACCACAGGTAATTTGGGGCCCATGAGAAAGGCTTGGAGCCTGGAACAAATTTGAACCTCACAGGATGGTTGGTCCCACAGAAATTAGGAATCCACGACCAGGATGTGGCCCCCACAAGAAATTTGAGCCCTATAATATGTTTGAGTTCCACAAGAGAATCTTGGCCTCCACACTGGGTTGAGGTCCAAAACCAGGGCTTGGCCCACAAGCAAGAATTGGCCCCAAAAAGAGTTTTGGCCCCTGGTGGTTGTGATCCAGACCTGGGAGTCAAGTTGGATTTGCCTTGCCTTAGAAGGTGGATGAGGCTGGATTGGGGTGTGTGGGATTATTCCTGTGCTCCATTGTGGGTTCCTCAGCTCCAAGAAGCTGCCCACACAGTGCTGACACTTCTTTCCAGGAATATTACTTTACTTGTAAACCTCTTAGGATGCATCTCATGGTTTTTCTTTTTCTTTTCTTGTTCTTTTTGTTTTGTTTGTTTGTTTTTTTGTTTGTTTCTCTTTTTAATACAGGTGTCTCATGGGAGGTGGTGTCATCAGGATTTTCACTTCTGGTGTGTGTCAGTGATTCCTGTGGGAATGACATCCCTACTGGTCACCCCAACAACACCACTGCAAGGGCAAGGGTGAGCTGAGACCATCCTCAAGCAGATTGTCCTGCTGGTTGATTTTTTTTCTCTCCAGGTGCTTCATCCCCCTACCTGGCCCACCCCGTGGCTCTCTCTCAAGCACATGGAACAGCAGCTGGGGGCAGAGGCACAGGAGGGATGAGCTGAGATTTTGCTTCAGATGTCAGGGAGGCAATCCATAATTCAGGTGGTTCCCTGATGACGGGTGGCTCCTGTCTTTGAGGCACAAGGGCCTTCCTGAATAACCAGCACACAGCCCTCGATGGCCAAAGGAGCGGTTTCCCTGAGGTTTCATTTACCATGTTTGGACATGGCCATGATTAATATTTCCTAACAGGAAGATGTCATGCATGCAGGCTTTCCTCTTCGGGGTTCGGGTCGAGAGTGGCCAAGTTCAGGTTGTACACTGGCTCCTCACTTCCTCAGCCTCTCAGGCTACACCCTCCCCTCCAACCCCGCAGTCACCTTGGGCTCAGCCCAAATCGGGTCCTGGCGCCAGGGAGGTGTCACCACACAGCCCCTGGGGATCCAGAGATGGGACTACATCAGGCTACAATGTCACCCGGCTCTGCACAGTGTCTGTGGGATGGAGGGGGGGTCACTTGCTGCCCTCCCCGAGCTGAGTTTGGCATGAAACCCAGGGAATGGGGGAAAGGGGATATCCTGGAAAATAGCCGGAAAGGCTGCCAGCAACCCCCAGGTTAGCCATTTTCTCTTTTGCTTCTAATAGTTTTAATGAAAGTAAAGCCACTATGAGATAAGAGTCCCACATAGGGCAGAAATTATTTAGCAATTCAGTCAGGTGATGAATAATTCTGCCTCCATACTGCCCGTAGTTGTGTGTGTGTGTGTGAAAGAGGAGGGGGAGTTGAAACAAAACTTGTTTTTCAAGTGGCAATTTTTAATTTTTTTTTAAATCAACCTAAAAGCACTACTATCTCAATAACTGGAAGCTTACACAGGAGGATAAATAGCCCTCAACCAATCTAAGATGTTTTCCTGTGTTGAAAGAAATAGGTTAAAAGGAACATCTCAGTTTGACTCAACGTGTATTTCGTTGTTTCTTTTCTGAGCCTCGCTCCTCCAACAAATTAATTCATGAGAAAGAGAGAGAGGAGGAAAAAAAAAATCAGTTTCTCTTTACCCTGAGCCAGGTTGGTGAGGTTTTTAACGTGGCTTTTTCACCTCTGGAGGAGCATCCTCTTTTCCCCGCGAAGCCGGAGCAGCTCGCAGCCCCTGCGCCCAGGAAAGCCCTCTGTGCTTTGGCAAGGGCTGCTGGCAGCAGCAGCCCGGAGCTGGTTTCCCTGGCTGGGCTCCAGGCCAGCGCTGCTCCGGCGGGAGGAAATTCCCTGCTGACCGGCAGGGATAAGTGCCCTGGCACGGAGCAGTGGCCGCAGAGCAAGCGCAGGGAGCGGGAGCCCAGCGGGAAGGACGGGGGAGGATCGGCACTGATACACGAGCGCTGAGATAAGAGGTGCGAGCTGGATGATGTCAAGCTCCTCGCTGCCGGCTTTGTGCTTGCCCTGCAGCGGGAGAAGGGCTTTTCCTGGGGGTAAAAGCCTCTTGGTGCTTAAGGGTGGATAAATCAGGAATATCTGGGCTTGGAGATAGGATTTTTTTTTTTCCTAGTTTTATGTCACATCCCTACTGCAGTTCTAAAAAAGCTTATCAGCTGTATCTGGCTGTGGTTGTGTAGCTGTCACAACCCATCTCAGAGTGCCAACATAGAGACATGGGAAAAGAAATCATGGCTAAACCAACCCAGCTTGAGCAGTCAGATGCCCAGCATCACCCCTGTGTCCCCAGCTTGCCTCCTGACCCTGGTCCTCATTGATTTTACACCAACACAACTCCACCCTCTGCAAAGGTGCTCCTGTTCTGAGCTGATGCTCTAAGACAGTCACATCTATAGGATTTAAAGCCCTGTGTGCTGTGCTGTTATAGACCTGCTGGCTAATTATTTATGCATTTACTGAAATGTGCTTTCTTCATGCTGTCAGTCCTTGGTAGAGATCAGGACAGGGTAATTCAGTGCTCTCCTACATCTACAGCCACCCTGTCAGCTTGAGAGAGATGCACAGTGTGGCCTGTTTGCTGGTTAGCGCTGATATAATTGTTAGATTCTCAACAAACACACAAAAATCATCACCCTGAGTGACTCAGTGTTAATTTAAGATGCAGGCATGAAATGGGAATTGTGAGAGCGCCGTGTTGCTTCAGCCGCTCACCAGCAATGGTTAGAGGGCAGGAAAAATAAGGAAAATAAGTAAGACAAAACCCCAGGTTGTGCAGACAGCTGGGTTCAAGAGAGGCACCTGTGTCCTCAATTAACCCAACTCACAGCTAACTTTGGTGCCATCAGAAAGCCTCACACCAGGGTTTGGAGGTGGGAAGCACAAGGAGTGCTGCGTTTTTCGCTCCTTGACATTTCGTGAGTCGTCTGTTTTAGCGCTGAAATGTCTCAAGTGATGGGACCGCTGCAATTTCTCTTTCAAGGGTATCGCTCTCACACAATAATTAAATCTCTGGCTTTCAAGCATAATTGCCAATGACAGTGCCTCTGAAATTGCTTCTTTATGCTCGACTGTTCTGTCTCCTGGCAGAAGGGCTTCTGTAAAAATAAGCCAGGGAAGAGTTGTGAGTGGCAGCAAAGGCAAGAGGAAGCAACACAAACTCCATCCTTTCCCCCCAAAGGACAATATTGAGGTGGCCCAAAGCCTGCACAGTCCTGGATGCCTAACAGGCCCAGGAGGAAATGCTAGCTCACAGCACAGCTCCATCATTAGCAGGCCTGTTGGAAAAATGCAATTTTTCAGCACTAGGACCTGTCTCCTGCTCCATGTTGGTAATTGGTGGTGTTGGCTGTGAGCCAGGCAGCACTCTCAGCTCTGTCTTGAGAGGACAAAAACCTCCATTACTTTATGCTCTCTAATTCTCCCAAGGTGTGCTGCTGTCTATCAATGGAGTCACCATGAGGTAACAGAAATTACAAACCTCCCCAGACTTATTTGTCTGAAAACATTTCTTGTAAAAATACTTATATGAGTCTCCAGATCTGTGGCACATGAGAATGGCAGAGAAGAGAAAGTTTGCAAATTAAATTGCAACAAAAGGCTCTTTATCATAAACTCTGGGGAGACTGGGTGAGAGGGTTATTTCACTTCTGCTGGGCTGGCTGGTGGCAGCATTTATAGAGAAAAAGCGATTTTTGTTGTCTGTTTGTCATTTTGCAGTGAAGCTGCTCTAGACCCTGAGCTATGTAGGGCGGTGGGGTTGGCCAGACACCACTGGGGATTCGTTTCCTACCCTCGCCAATGTCTCCCTGTGAACTATGGTAAGCCCCTGTCACTTTGGTGGCTCACAATGGCAACATCACAACTCCAATCTCGCTTTGTCTGGCTTTTGCCTGCAGACCCCAAGCAGCCCCTGCCCTCCTTGCAAGAAGAACCCTAAACCTTCATCACACCCCATCCTTAACCAGCAAAACCCATCCAGAGCAGGCGTATTTGCAGTGATGTGACAGACCAAGCTCTGGAGGAAATATCTGAGCTGTCTGAAAAAGTTACTACCCCTGCCTCCAGGAAAGGCTGATGAGTTGAAGCCGGGATCTCAGCATGATCCTATTTTGATGCAAAGTCCTGCAAATGGGCTGGACTGTGAATGGGAACATCTGGGGTGCTGCACATCTGCCCCTATGAGTGCTGGTGTGAAGCCTCCAGCACAGGACAGGGCTGCAGTGGCTCCTTAAGAGTAAAGAGTTTCAGAGCAGAGAAGTCAGGGTCCAAATCCATTAAAAATAACAGTATGACTAAAGCTCAATTTTTTCATCTCCTCTCTCAATTTTCTCCTTTCACAAGCCCACAGTATGGGGCAAAGGCATTGCTTCCCCTGAGCAGCTCTTACAATGCTTGAGCTGGACTGAAACAGCAGTAAAATCCATGTGAAAATTATATATACAGGTAGGTGTGTGTGCATCTCTTTAGAGTTGATGGACAGAACTCACAGCAAATCTCCCAGCTAAAAAAATGCTTCTTCTGCATCACCAAGAGCTGGAGCAGCGTTTGGTGGCCACAGTGGCTACAGGTGATTCTTCAGTGCTTTTTCCACAGTTCCAGAGCTCTAGATGATGGTGCTTGTTTAAAACTGGAAGCTACCAAAAGGGGACCAGGTCCACATTTGTGTGCTGGTTATATCTGTGAGCTGTCATTATCCTTCTGACACTTGCAGGATGCCCAGGGTCATGGGGTTTTAGAGTCAGATCCTGGTGGCATGAAGAACTTGCTCTGGAAAGGTCAGCTGTGTGGAATTAAGTACAGAATGCTAATTAATATTTGTCTTGGCATGTTCTATATGGGCTTGGTGGCAGGTCATGCTCCCAAAGTCCTAGTGGTTAATATTGGGACTCCTGAGCCAAATTCTCATCTGCTCTAAAGCTCTTTAACTCCCAATGAGGCAACTGACAGAGCTGCCATGCCCATGGGTCTTGGTGTTCCCAGTGTAATTGTGCCACCCTCATTGTTCCCTGGGAACAAGATCCTGGCTCTTACCCCCACTTTTACCAGTGGGACACTGGGGCACAGGCCTGAGGTTTTGAGGCTGAGCCTAAACCAGCTATAGCCAAGCTGCTCTGATATCAGTGCAGGGGAAATCTCCAGAAACAGGGACTCTGGATTACCCCATGCAGGAGCTCAGGGGTTTCTGTAGGAATCCTAAATACTCACTGCAGGCACCTACTGGACACAGGTACTCAGGTAGGACAAGCACCACCCTGTGAGGTAAAACCCCCACTGAATATGGCAAAATATTGAGCCTTTGGTAATTTCATTGCCAGACAAAAGAAATGACCTTCAAAGCCTGGAGGCCTGACCTCAGAGGACCTGGGAGCATCCACTTCTCCTCCCATCTGCAGCCAGGAGCCACTTGCATCAGTTTTGCTTAAGTAACTTGTGACTGGTCTGGGCTTTTCCTCTCCAGCTTCCCTGCAAATGCTGGCCCCCTGGCACGCTGCACTTACCTGGAGATGCTGCTCAGCTCTGGCTCCTCTTCACAGAGCAGTGGCTGCTGTGCTCTGAAAGGTTACACAGCCCTCAGCTGCTGCTGCTGAGTCTGCAGGAGGTGATTCCTGCTGCAGAGCCAGCGTGGAATGGGGCTGTGCCCCACCATGGGCTGGGGCTGTGCCCCACCATCTCAACACCCCCTGACCTCATGTGGGGATGCATAGGGCAGAAATTGGGGCACAGGGAGACCTCCTGCCTCTCTGGGGCTGCTCTGTCTGAGCCATTACACTCCTTGCTATAAATGAAAACCCACAAAAGGGGTGGCAAACACCATGGTGGTGGTGGCAGTGTGGCTCAGGTCTCAGCTGGCAGGCAATGCTGGGCTGAGCTGGCCTCGTGCCCCTGCAGGAAGGGA
Organism: Toxostoma redivivum; assembly: GCA_013397375.1. NCBI lineage: Eukaryota > Metazoa > Chordata > Aves > Passeriformes > Mimidae > Toxostoma > Toxostoma redivivum. Next base: position 314,795 of record VXBI01008807.1, on the reverse strand, counting down.
CATCTCACTTTTTGGGACAGTCAGGGGTATGAACATCTCCTAAATCTGTAGTGCTCACAGTCCTGGAGGACAAAACCTTCTGGTTCACACAGTGTCCCATTAACCCTGCAAAGGTCTTTGAGAGCCAGACACCCCCACAACATAACCTGCCCCCAGTGCAGCAGGATGGGTGATTTGGGGTTTGACACATCTCACCCCACATGAAGGTTATTTTCCCCAGTCATCCTGTAAAACTGAGGAGCTGCATTTATGCTTCTGCTGCTTAACTTTCCCCAAAGAGCAAAAATGAAGATGTAAGTTATAGTACACAGAGATACACTTATTAACATAATGTTTACATTGTGGTGACATCTGTGGTTGGTAGAAACCTCTGAAAGACAAGAGGATGGATGACTGACACCTCGCTTAACAAGAGAGAGAGGGAGAAATGAACACTATTCTGATGAGGCTGAAATACCCACAAACTCATAGGAAATAGGAGCAGCTTGGCCAGTCCAGCTTAAACCCAACCATGCTGCAATTCAGAGAGGATTAAGGAAGGGAAATAAACCTGAGTCCCTTTGGTTTCCATTCTGGTTTTTGAGTTCCTAAACATTTACACATACAGGATTTTCTCCTAAACTGTGGCAGCTGCAAAAACGAGTTCTCTCCTCCAAGCAAAAGCCAGGATTGCCATGTAATGACGTGACCCCAGGAGAGAGAAAAGGACCAAAACTGTGGCAGTTTCCCTGCATGGGCAATGTGCACATGCATGTCCAGACATGGGATTTAGGGGAAGGCTTTGGTAAGCCAGCACTGACTACATGCAGTCTGGAGTGCAATGAAAAGAGCAGGCTTTTTGTTTCATAAAACACTATTTATTTTATTTTTGAAATTAATCTACTCAGGTCAACAGAAAGAAAAAGGTGGCAAGAAGAGTGTAAAAACCAAGGTTGAGTTTAATTCAGAAAGTTAATATTGTAGGAGGCCTGAAGTAGCTTTTCAGGGCTCAGCTTCTCCCCACAGGTGTGATTTTCTGTTCCTCCATGGACCTGAGGAATCCCTGCCCTGCCTGGGGTGAAGTTGAGGTTTTATCATGCACACTTGGAGAACACCACAGCTTCAACTTCACAGATAAACACTGCAGGGGAGAAATAGTTCTTGAAGTCAAGCATTATAATTTACTAACAGGTTTATTAAAATCTTATTAGAAGATTATTTTTTAAAGTCCGTTTTACACAGCTGTTGTCCTTCTGCTGCTGTCTAATCCTGGAAAATCTCAGTGAATGAGTCATTTGCACTTACTATCTATTACACCCTCTTATTATAAGCCTGAGTGTGTTTGCATTTGCTTCAAATAATATCACTTGAGCCACAATGGTGCCATAAAATCTCCCACATCTCCCCTTTTGGAGTCTCTTCATCGCTGCCTTGTTTAGCTCCAGGACATGATGTTCTGCCTTCCATGACCATTGAAAAGAGGGTGAATGAGAACCCAATACAAGAACATCAATTTCTGGAGCAGTGTTTAGAAGAATGTCCAAACACTGCCATAATAATAAATAAACATCATAGTGGTAGGTACAGAGTGTGGTTTGGTCACAACCTTCATTCCCAGCTATGCCCTCTTCCTTTACCAGTTGTGAGTCTCACCATTACTTTGTGGTGCAGCCCCAAAAACACCCAAACATTCCCTCTGCCCATCCTTGTCTTCCTCTTACCCACCCAGGAGGACCCAGGAAAGGGAGCAGGGACATGGGTGGAAGCTTCCCTATCATCAGATGGGCTCTCCCAGGCTGTGCAAATCATGTTCTCCTGACATCCCAGAGCAACCCTTTCCTCTGGGTCATTTGGCCAGAAGTCAAGGGAACAGTATTGCTTTGAATATAACTACAGGAGAGGGGAAAAAAATTCATATTCAAGGTTTAAAATCACTTGCTGCAGGGGATGTTTCCATTGGCAAAGTCTCCAGAACCAGCACAAATGATTCAAAACATTTTGTTAAATGAAATTCTCAGATGATGTCAGAGCTGAGGCTGCTTTAGCAAAACCAAAGAGAAGGAAGGTTGAAACCAAAAAGAAGGAAAAAAATTATACAATTTGACAGGGAGGGATTAGGAGCTTAAAATTATTTTTATAGGCTATCCAAATATTTGAAGGCTTGGAAGTTCATGGTTCCAGTGCTTTAGCTCAGCTCTAGAGTCCTGCCAGCCCCTTAGTGCAAGTCACACAATGCAGCCAGCTGGGCTGGACTCACTAAACACACAAAGCCTATTTTCTGTTATCCAGCCCTGCTCCCATTTCCTATAGGCTCACCAACAAATCCCATCACCTTTGCCTGCCTCGGTTTCCCCCTCTGTCAAATACAGAGATTTCTATTCTCTGCTATAAAGTGCTTTGAGGTTTGGCACCAAGAAGAGCAGGGAAGCATCTCCTCCTGTGTGGGTCCTGGCGAAAGAGCAGATTGATCACTCAAAGACAAACAGCAGCTCTTTGTGTGACTTTTTTTTTTTACACCACCCATTTCTGTTGGACACAGAAAACCCAGGATGGGGCTGCTGAAATGCTGTTTTCTTTCATGCCTGACACCTGCCTGCTTCTCCAGGACTGTGCAAAAAAAATCATATCCTTGTCGCAGCTCAGCTAACCCACTTCATCTTTATTGATTAATAGGTCATAATCCTATTTTAGTGAAAACATAACATGCCCGTGGCCAGAGGATTCAGGTATCACTGACATGGAGATTACAACCTCTTAGTCTGAACACAGAGAGTGAGATGGACTGTCAGAACAAGAGCACTTGTTAAGAGGAAAATCAATAGCAAACTATTTGGGGAGGGAGAAAAACAAATCCCCACCACCACAACTGCATAAAACATAGGCTACAGTGCTCCAGCTTTCTATAAGCTCAAATTAAATGTGACCATAATAAACTGTTTACTTTCTTTGGGTTTACCCAATAGAAAGGAGATTCCAGTTTGCTGTAATGCCTGTGCAAGTGTTGGGTGTAGTTTGTGGGGATATGGTTGCTGTTACTAAGTTTTGCTGGAAAATACTTCAATATTTTCCCCTCCTTCCTTTGGAATTTTAGCTAATTGTAAAGTGTTGGACCTGTAGCCTTGATTAGTTACATCCTCACTGAGGAGTCAGTTGCTCGTGAGAGTTTGGAGATGGGAAGTCCTGTCTTTTCTCTCCCCTTCTTTCACCTTTCCCCTGTTTCACTTGGTTAAAACCCCGAGCTGAGACTGAGGGGATTCATGCCAATCTTCATGTCTTTGATGCAGTGCTCACCTTCTCATCCCCCACCATTTGCCAGCTTCCCAGGGACTGCTTGTTATTGCATGAGCACTCAGCCTGGAGCATCAGGGAGGGATCAAAATCCTGGGCTTTGCAGGCAGCTCATGATGCACAGAGTGCTGGTTTCACCCCTGGCTTTCAGGCAATGCTGGTGCTCTTGAGTTTCCTAGCAAGGGTGCATTTAAGAAAGGGTGACCCCACAACTTTGCTCCCTCTCTGGAGCCAGAGAGACACAAATTTAACAGTAAATAATGAAAAAGAGCTAGATTTCCTTTGTTACGCAGCTCATTGAATGAGGTTTCCCACATCTGTAGAAGTCACCACATCTTTTATGAGATTTGACTGTCAGCAAGATGTTATGAATCCCAGATGTTAAAATATGGATTTATTTATAACTCAGAGCCTATAATAGAGCACTCAAAAAGATTATATCCAGCCCCCCTCCTCAAAAGATCTTCCTGAAATAAAAGCTTTAGCTTTTATTATTTTTAAATTATTATTGCCATATGATTTATCTTGGGTATTACCTCATTAAATGTCCTTTAATTACTGTGGCTTTAGGGCTGGTGTGCATTTGGCTTTGGGGAGAATTGGGCAAGGAGAGCTCAGCACCAGCTCTCCCATCCTGAGTGAGATTGTTGATGCTTGGAGGCTGAAGGGCAGCCTGAGCAGAGGGGTGGCACGGGGGAAATTCATCCCCAGGAGTTCCTTGGCAAAGCACAGGGAAGGCACAGCCAGCTCCAGGCACCTGCAAAACTTGGAGCTGGAGGTGTTTGGTATCCATTGCAGCCCCAAGGAAATGCTCTGGTCAATAAAAGAGCAGCTCCTCACAGCTGGTGACCATTACACTGAAGGCAGCATAGGACATGCCACAGCTGCTGCTCTGCCGGAAGATGGAAATGTTTTTGGAACTGCTTTTGGAGCATTTGTTCCATTAATGCTCTCTCCCTCCCTCCTCCTACCCCTTGCTTTTCAAATTGCTGCAAGAAAAACCTGCAAGTGGAAGAGGAGGGGCCCTCCATGGGCACAGGCTGGGGTGCAAATCCTCCCCTGAATGAATTCTCCAGCAGCAGCTCTGGGCCCCGAAGGGAGCTTGTGGTGCTGGGAGCTGTGCACTCTCACGCAGCAAGAGACACTCTGCCACGTCTGTCCCATGCTGCAAGCAAACAGGACAGGTCTGAAGGGAAGTTAAAAAGCCTCTTCCTGAACAAGAGGAGCAGAAAGTCAGAGATTTTCCCCCAGTTCACACGTGATGCTGGTGGCAGCCTCAGGGATCATGAAACAAGTGCTTGAGGCAGTGGTGGCTGAGAGCAGCCCTCCTTCCCATCCTCCATGATCCCTGACACCTCCCCTGCCATGGCAGCCCCTGCTCCTTTCTCATTCAATTCTCATTCCCAGATTTTGGAAACCTGGTCTTCCATTCCTTTTCCTTTCCTTTTTGAAGCTAGGTCATCTCCTGAGGCCAGTTAGGAGAGTGGATCCAGGTCAGAGATGGCAGAGAGTGCCTGGCCAAGTGTGACCATGCCATCAACCCCTTGGGTGCCACCACTGCAACCTTTAAGGATCAAACCCACTGTCCACACTGCAAAGGTGTTCCAGCTCTTAGAACAATTCCAGCCTTGTCCAGCTTGCAAGTGATGGGCTGGAGCCTGGAATCCCAAGGCTTCCAGGCTAAGGGCCAGCTGGACAGGAGGAAGAACACAACCCATGAGCCCTGCTGAGCTCAGCTCTGCTCTCCTGCCCCATCAGGTCCATGTTTCAATATAGAGGTGATTGCTTTCTACAGTCTTCTCTCCTGGGCTGGGGCAGTTTGGTGTTTTAAAGGCAAGGAGGGAAGGAGGATGCCTTGAAATCCTACTTGGAGGTGAGCCTGTTGAACTTTGGGATCTGCAGGGCTGGAAACCTGAACCTTCTCCTGCAACACAGCAGCGATGAGCTGAGGGGAAGGCAGGAAATGGGCTGTCAGTGGTGACACCACACAAATCTCACGGCGCTGTGAGGAGGAGCAGCCAGTGGGCAGCTGGGAGAAAATCCCTGGGCTTGGCACTCCCTGGCTCCTGGGACACAGTACAGAGGGGACCAGAGCTCTGTGTAAATCAGCACAGCTCCTGAAGAGAAAAATCTTTGGTGGGAGTTTATGGGACACTCACCGGCTTGTAAATATTTTTCTGGTGTACCAGTTTGTGTGTCATGAGATTTAAAACCTTCATCACCCTAACGTTTTCCATCCTGCAGAGAGCTCTGATCTGAATATGATATGTACTCGAGAAAGTTTGCCAGCAGTGTGATGTTACAAAACTTGTGAAATGCCTCGCTTAACCACAATATTTTGCATTTTCCAAGCCACATACCTATCTATTACAAGGTCTTTCAGATGGAGCTATAGAGAGCCTGTGGGTCATGAGATCCTGACCTTGGCATGTTTTTACTCCCTTCTTCTCATGAATTAACTCCTGAACTATTGACTCTCTGTTGAATGGATAGCAGAGTTCAGCCACATTTTACATACAGGCTGCTTTTCCATCCTGTATCTCAACAACTGCAAACCCCAAGGACGAGTAAATACTTCAACTTCAGCCATAAAATTGATGTGTTGCAAAATGAACAAAATGGGTTTAGTAACTTACAAGGCAGATACCATCAAGACCATAATGAGCCAGAACTGAGTTTTCCTGTCCCTCAGCAGTGAGGCTGGGAGAGCTGTGAGCAGATCACCCCTTTGCAGGTACTCAGTTTATGCCTTATACCTTCTTCACTGAAAGTAAAATCCACCTGTAGCTGTGTCACATCTCAGCCTCATGAGCCCCCCTGAAAGGAAAAGATTGACTTAAGGATTACAAGGTTTTCATGGAAAATCTTCAACTTTTTAAGTTCTGGTCGTGCCTTCTGGTTTATGAATCTGCAGATGACTCCCTGGTAGGTTAAGGAGCTTTCCTCCACATTCAGAAAGGCCAAAAGAAAATCATCAATAAAACATAAAGTTCCCAAGATCTTGTGAAGCACAAAAAAAAAGCAGTAAGAGCATAGGTATCATCCAAATTGCCAGTACCTTGTTAATACATCAACAATCACACTCTGCTACATCAGCAGGGTGCAAATGGGCAGGATAAATGGGGCTACAACTGCAGGTTGAATCCCTATTTTGTCATTAAATAAGGAAAGGGCCCTAAAACCTAACATATAACACTGTCATCATTAGAAGCCATGCAAGTTATTTCTACATTGCACATCCTACTAGACAGAGCCCTTAAGAAATCAAAATTAAAAATCTAAAAATAAAGGATTCCGTTTTCTTGGACGTCAGATGGAAAACATAATTTAAGGTCTGGTACAGAAATTATCCTTATTATCTGTATGTTGCTTGACTAAGTATTGAAATAGCTTCATGTATTCCCAAGGCTTCCTAGCCAGCCTGGCTCTGAAAAACACCTCTCTGTGCTCCTCTGGCATTAGAGATGAAAAGTTTGAAGCTTCTCATGCTGAGTCTTCATGTCTAACTGAAAATGAAAACACAACATCCATCTCCCCACTCCAGAATACAATAGAGGCAGCAGTGGCATATTAATAAATATCCTCACTAGAAAATACCATGAAGAAATAGTAGCCTGGACCTCAAGGCAGAATGTTTCCATCATCTTGGCAGGACAAAGTCACTGATATGCACCCCCAGATTAAGCTGCAGAGGGGAGCAGAACAGGACTGAGCCCACCTGGTGCAGCTCAGGGGAGGTAGGGAGCTGGAGAGATGTGTAGGATGGGTTTGTCTGCCTTCCCAGGTGATCTCCATCAGGTACAAACAGGGCAATAACACTTCCCTGTCCCAGATACAGCTTATCAGGAGAGGCTGAGAGATGAACTCAGGTCACATCCAGGCTGCCTACATGTGTCATCACCAGGGCACCTTCACTGCAGAGATCAAAGGGGCTCCTGCCACCCCAGGCTGGCAGACTGGTTCCTGCTGCTTCATGGAGGGAGGTGATGGCAGCACTTGAATGAGGCTTGGTAGTAGGTGGTCTGAATGCTCTTGTAACTCCCCAGAGCCTGGGCATGGGATCAAACACCCTCCCAAGAGCACCAAGGTGCTTCTCATTCCCTGGCCCATGCTCAGGCTCCCATCTGGGCACTGTTCAGGGCACTGCAAGGGCCAGGGGGGTCTGACCTCATAGGCAAGACCACTCTGTGGGATGTTTTGAAGGGTCAGAGAGGAGGTAACTCTGTAGGTATGAGCCACGTTCTTGTATTTATCTCTAGGGCCAGGTGGGTCTGGGTCAATCTGGCCCTGCTTGGTTTGGTGCTGTAGCCACAGCCAAACTCTCTGACTGGAGTTAAAGATGTCCCCTAAGGGCTAAAAAACCCATATTAAAATGAAAATAGGCAGCTAAATTAGTATCACATTTAGGCAAAACATCAGATATGGCTCCTAGTGCCTAAAGCCTTCTTTGAGCTATGGCCAGTCACAATGAACTCCCTTCCCCCCCAACAATCCTTAAAAACTGATGTCTTGGTTCCTTATAAAACTTCAAAGTAAGGAAATAAAAAGGAGAGAGGAGTGGGGGAGGTTAATATTTCCCCAGGTTTTCTCAGCCAGCCCGTGTGTCTCTGAGTGGAGATCAAGGATCTGTGTGTTTGGGATGTCAGACACTTGCCTGGGATTTCAGCCTGGCCCAGCCACAGATGTTCTGTGTGCTCAGCCCATCCATACAGAGCATTTCCAGAAGTCTGACAAGCCTGGGATATTCATGTGCTGCATAATTTTTTCCCAGGAAATCCTGTGAGAATCCTACAAAGCGGGAATAATAAAATATACATGATACATCAGTGTTCACTGAACGAATTAGCCCTTGCTGCACTTCACTTTTCTCACTTCTTGCTCTTCCTCTGTCCTGGTTGGAAACTCCTCAGGACATGGGGTGTGCTCCTGAGCCTGTAATGTTTGAAGGATGCTCTGGAATGCCCAATTTGTGGGTATATCTTGGTTGTCACCTGGCTCCACTGAAGCTGGCTGGGCTCTCTGCAGAGGGATTGGAGACTTAATTTAAGCAAAATGGCAAAACGTGGCTCCCGTGCTTCCAGGCTGGATTCTGCACTTCAATTTCCATAAGGGCAAAGCATGCTAGGAAAAAGGGAGAAGGAACATAAATGGAAGCACATCAGGGAGGATGTGCTACATGAGGAGCATCTGGATTCATCTTGCAGGGTTGTTTTGGAGGTTAATTTTCATGTTTTAAGGAGCATTGACATTGAAAATGCCCTCTCAGAAGGACAATAGAAGGTTTTAAGACACATATACAAGGCAAGGCTCATTGAGATTGGAAAGCAAATTAGTCCTCCCCAGCAGCAGCAGTAGAAGAAATTAAAACTAAGAAAGTAGGTTTAGATTGGCTTTCTGCAATAAATTCTTCTCTGTGAGGGTGGTGAGGCACTGGCACAGCTTGCCCAGAAAAAGCTGCCCCATCCCTGGAAGTGTCCAAGGTCAGGCTGGACAGGGTTTGGAGTAACCTGGGATAGTGGAAGGTGTCCTTGCCATGGTAGGGGATTGGAAATAATTTTTAAGGTGCCTTCCAACCCAAACCAGGAGATGATTCTATGATAAATCTCTCATAAGATATTTCCAGACTTTGTTTTAAAATTTTCATGGAAGTTTGTTTGCATCATTTGCCCCAAATGAGTCACCTATTTAATAAAATTAGTTTAACAAGTAAATATAAATGTCTAATTTTCCTACCATTCAGCTGAACTTCACTCCAAAAACATCTGAGCTGGTATTGCAATAGGTTCCCCCTCATCTTTGGATCCTGGGATGCTCTGATGACGTGGAGAATTTCCCTTTTCTCCTGCAGCAAAGCAGCTTTGTTGGAATCACTGCTGAGAATGAGAAAATAAGATGTTTTATCTGGGTATCATGTGCAAGCTACCCAGACCCTGCTTTTACCTAATTAAAACCACAGCAGCTTGTATTCAAATCTTGTTTGGGACTGACTGGAGAGGCTGGGAAGGCCACTCTCAATGTCCACTGTCAAGTATCCACTGTCCTTGCTCTGAGCCCAGTTGGAAAACTCCATGGCTCTTGAGGCAGTGCTGTCAAGCAGACATGTGCTGTGACAGAAAAATAGGTCAGAGTCATCATGCTGTGGTCTGATTACCACTGTGTAGCCAAAGGCATTTCTGTGACTGACTCTCTAAATACGGGGGGGAAAAAAAATGGGGATGAACCTTATGGATGCTGCAATAAGCACTGTGACATTTTGGAGCCCTTTGGTCACGGGGCCTCCTGGAAACAGCCAAACATCCCAGGAATGGCTGTGGGGAAGTGCCTGGAGCGTTTTAGCCAAGATGAAGCTCTTGGACACTAAGGAGAGCTCTTCAAAGGCACAAAAGGAAACCTAACTCCTCTTGAATTTCATGCTTTGGAAAATCTACCTCGCCATAGTATTTTTTTTTTTTTGCTTGACAGGCAAACTTAGGCTCGGGTTTCTCCTTTTTAAAATAAGCTCGACAAACTAATTAATTAAAAAAATCCAGCTATCATGTTCTGCTCTTGCATATGACACAGTAACCATTAAAGCATTAGGAGATAAATTTATCTGAGCTCAGAGGGAGGAAGTTCCAGGTTGTACATGGTTTACACTAAATAGTAGGTCAACCTGGTAAAGTATAAAGTTAAGTACACAAGTAAGTCTCACCAGGACTAGGGAAAACATTAATGTAATTAAATATGTCATTAAGTGATGACTCAGAAGAGCCAGACTAGAGGACAAGGCAGAAATACTGCAGATTTATTTCCTCTATTTTTCCATTTGGATGAACACATCCAGGGGTTCAGGCACACCATGGAATCCAGGTAAATCCTGCAGAACCTGAAAGGCAGAATGACAAAACCCAGTGGAGACAATGTCCATGACCTGGCAGATAAAGACTGACCTGCAGAAGAACTGATTTAGCTGTGAGTTTTCCATCAGGTGATTGCTTTGATCCTGCCTTTCCATCCCAGGTCTAAGAGGCAGAGTAGGTTACTTAGATATCTTCTTAGATATCTCCTGGAATCCAGGCAAATATAAACCTAATAGATTTACATTTTGTTTAGGTTTTTTCAGTGTATGGCCTGGAGGAAATAATTCTTGGGTTTTTCACTTAAATGTATATAATTTAGGAAAAAAATGAAAAATATGTAATTAAAAAAAGTAATTCTATAGATGGAAAATAAAATATAAACTTTAGAAATTGTTTTCTGGGATTAGCAGTTCTAATTGTTGGAGAAATAAGCAAACAAATAAATATTGTTTCTAATACAAATTTATCCATTTCAATTTTTTGATGTCCAATCTTATTACACCCATGTCAGAATATCCTTCTGTCATCTTTTGATGCCCTATCAGAATTAAGCCACCCCTTAGCTGTTTCCTTGCTTTCTTGTACATCTTGAGAGCCCTTTAATCCTTTCAGTGCTAGCCAGATATATATTTAAATCCTTTCATCAGTCCTGTGTCTCCCTCCAATTTATTAACACTTCTTCAATTTCCCCTCTAAACCCCTGGAAGGTATTCTCCAAAACTTTTGCTTCCTGGGATGCTGTGCTGCACAGTAAATGTGAACAGAAAATCTTCATTGCTCAAAAGATAGATGTGCAATATATATCAAATATTGATTGCCTGCAATGAGCACAGCAACCAACCCAGGGTGCCACTACCCCAATCTCTTCTTTCTTCGGCAGTTCCCAGATTTCCCCATCGCTTGCAGACAGAAAAAACATGTTTTTCTCCAGAATCAGTAGAAGAGGTTGAAGTGTAAGACCCAAACAACTCTGCAAAGAACCACTAGAAGCACAGGAGCTCAATGAACTGTCTCCTGTTGCAATTAGAGCTTGAGATCTATCAAATGTCCAGTTCTTAACAGATTTTACGTATGCCAAGTGGATTTAATCAGCTTAAAATACCTTGTGCTACTGATACCTTTATAAAGTGCCAACTCTATTAGCACTGTTGTCCCTATCAACAGGGAAAAGGTAAGTTTACTTTGACAGGATCTCCTTTCCATGAACCTGTGCTGATTGGTATTGACTACATTAGTGTCTTTATTAATCTGGTACATTTGAACTGATGTACTTATCAGCGGTTTATTATTGTGCTAGAATTGATACAGTCTCCAATTGTAACTCGCAGACACTCTGGAAATAATGAAATTCAATACTAATAGCCCTCAGGCAGCTTGGTGAAAATCCTGGGGTTCAAGTTATCCGTTTAGCTTGAGTCACTTGCTGCTTAATGACCACAACAAGTATTGGTGGAGCGGAGGTATTTAATTTTCAACACACAATAAGACTCTGTCACTGGGCTGTTTCACCAGTACAGCACAGAGCTACTCCCTGAACAATTCTTGCCTCTGTCCTTTTGCCTCCTTTATCAATATCTTACAGGTTTTTTTTCCCTCCTTCTTTTTATTTATTGTTAAAATAACCTTTTCTTTCCTCTGAATGTTTGACTGTGTCAGTGGTCACCCAGACATTACCCTCTAGGTAGTGCATATGCATTTTGGGGCAAAGGCAAAATGTGCTTCACTGAACTTGTAATTATCAGTCACATTTTCCCTTAAATTATTTCTTTTAACTTTTTTTTTGGCCTGTAACTGATATTAGCCTTAGGAAGCTGGCCATTTTTAGCAGCTCAATGTGCATGCAGTGTGCCTATATGTGTGTGTGCACATGCATGTGGATTTTCTCTTCAATCTGCTGCTTTTTGTGTGCACATTAGACAATCTGCACACTCCCAGTTCAATCCCTGCTTCTGTTTAATTCAGGCAGTAAAGGAGTAGCTGGAGATGTCCTAGGAAGATAAAGGAACTGGCTCAGGAGCTGTAAAAGCCAAACATCTGCTGGAAAGCAGGACACTACCCCCATGGCAGAAGCTGGTGCTGGATACCTGCCAGCTTCTCCTGCTTTCCCACACCAGGATTTTTTCAGCTGTCCTTGCAGCAGCAGCTTTAACTTGGAGGAGAGCAGAAGGACTCAGAGGTGTCTCAGAGGAGTATTCCCCCCATTCCCACGTGCTGCTGGGAACTTCTTAAAACTCCTTAGAGCAACTTTGATGTTAGAATTTATATTCTAGATATCAATTATACATATATATATATATGTATACATATTCCTCTTTTCCTTACTGATGAATAAAATACTTGTTCCCTGACTGGGAAAGCATCTTACTTCCGTGGAGGAGGATCTTCAGAAGTAGACCAGGTTAATTACAGGTATGACCTAAAGGTTCAAGGTGCATTGGCATGGTTTTTAGAGTCAGTATAAAGGAACATCCTTCCTTTGGAAAAAAATCAGTGTTGGGCTGGCCAGTGTTGAATAAAGACTTCATCTGTGTAACATATCTGAAGGCAATCACTCACCTGGGATCCCTCTCCAGGTGGCACCTGTAGCTGACCTACAGGTAGTACAATAATAAATTTAAATGAAGTGGCTACATTTAGATATTTTTTTTTTTTTTGTCTGTGAGCTGAATCTCATCCCACCATGCCTTGTTTCCAGCCACAGTTTACCCTATAAATTGTCATATTTACACCTTCTTATTCTGAGTACAGCCTTTCAAAGATCTCTGCTAAGCAGAGGTGTCTCACTACCCCCTTGGTGTCCTCTCCCCTTCTTGTGCTTTCCAGATTCCTGTTTGTTTTGGAAAAAATCCACATATCTCTGGTGTCCCAGACCAGCCCTGTGATTTCAGCTGGACTTGGATCCCAGCCCATCTCTATGGGACACCTAAGCTGGCACTGCTTGAGCTTCACCAAATAGCCTTAGAGGGCTCAGAGCATGGATATTGGATGCAATATGGGGGGACAGCCCCGATCCATGATGACACTCAGTGAGTGTCCCAAGAGCTTTCCTAAGCCTTTGGTGTCATCAGTAATGTCAACAAGAAGAAGGTCAGCACATTTTGTGGGCAGCTCTCTGACCTCCTGGGCAGCTCCTGATTTCCCAACGCGCCCATGCTGTGACAACAGTGATACATTAACTTGATAAGCCTGTGCAGGTCCGGCCTGAGGAATCCCTCCAGCTGTTTGTCTTCTGCCATTCCTTTTCTTGTTAGGCCTGGGAAGAAACTGAGTTTTCAGAGAATTCTATTGTTGCTGTAAAACGTAATTTGCTCTGCTGCAGAGCAAGCCAGGCTTGAGTGAGCTGTGACTCTTTTCCTTCCTTGCTGGCTGCCTGTCTGGCATCACTTTCCCTCATAAGCTAGGCTCTTAAGTGGAGACAGTGCATCCAAGGTAAGGATATTACCTCAAACCTCCTCTCTATAAATAGGCCTGGCTGCTGCCCCGAGGTTCCTTGTTCTGCTGTCAGAATATGGCTAAATGGCCACTTACGGATTCCAACGTGCTTGATGTGGAGATTACAGCTGCTATCCAAAACAAAGGAGCTTTCTCTCTCACAACGTGCTGCTCCCTTTATGAGGCAGTTTGGAAAACTCCAGTCTCTTGAGAGGGTTTAATCCATGCCCTGGTGCTTCTTTTGTGTGAGGACAACGCAGCTTCCTCCAGACCTAAATGGAAACAGGACCCTTGAGTGTCTGTCAGGATATGTTTGGTGCCCTGAAAATCACAGGGGAGGAAAGGTCTGATCCCTACAGGCTCACCTATGAAGCAAAACAAAAAGATGCAGGGTTATGTCAGCACAGCACAGGGTGGTGAGTGCAGGGATGCCAGCCTGGAATGGCCTTGGTGCAGGAGCGTGTCATTGCCTCTGGACCCCCAGGAGCCAAAGGAAAGATGCTCAGTTTGGGCTCAGGACTGTGCTGATCTACCAGGGGTGGTAGTGAGGATATCTGTGAGTTGTGATTAGGCTGAAGGTGGCTAATGAATATTGGTTGCTACAAAAAGGGGAGGTTTTGCAAAGAATATGATTTGCTCAGTGCCCCTGCAAAGCTGTGTTTGTCTCACAGGCGTTTTTAGCAGAGCCAAAGAAAGCTCTGTTTTTCTTGTACTTTGTCCTTACACTATTTTTTCCTGCTTGAGGCATTTTTCAAAGGAAGTGGGGAATGGCGGTGTTCTCTTGATGGATGTGGGAACTGGGAGATCAGGTGAAGGGGTGTTTCCTCCTGTCCCCCAGCAAGTCCAGGCAGGATTTGAAGCAGACTGCCCCACCACACATCCTCTGATAGAGGAGAGCTTCCCTCACACTGAGGCATCATGGCAAAGCCTAAGCATGACAAGGCTGCAGCTCCTAAACACTTGGAAAGCCTTGTCCTTGCTGGTGTGGTGGGGCTGAAGCATGGCTAACGCAGAAACAATTTCCCTCTGAGTTCTGGCAATGGAATTTGGGTGTGATTTATTCACTTGTGCTGGGTTGGCATCTCCAGCTGCCGTGGCGACTCTACAAAAAAATATAATTAACTTTCTCCATGGCAGCCCCAAGGCAGATGGCCATCAGGGTCCTGGCAGCAGCAAGCCAGATGGCACAGGGACAGCAGTGGCTGAGGGGTGGCCATGCTTCCCCACCCACCAGCTTTGCCACGGGAGCTGGGTATATTCTGTGGGTGGCCACTATTTATATTTGCTTGTAAATTACAGCCCTCAAAATGCTAAATGAGTCTGCTGCAGCCTCAGAGCACAGCCTGGCTCCTGTGACCACAGGTCTGAGTCGTGCAAGCGGAGCCAGGCTCACCTCCCAGCACAAAAGAGTCCTTTGTGCATTTTCTCCTGCTCCTCAGGCGTGCGCTCCTCGGCTCCTCCGCTGTCCCCCTGCCTCCAGCCGTGCCAGTGCTGGTGACTCAGCTGGACTCAGCCACCTAGAGCTCTCAGCTATCAATCACAACACCTACCTCTCGTCTCCTGCCATCTGCTCTCCTCCTTTCTGACATCTCCAGAGCTTTGCTCCTCACCCACATGCCATTTGGTTCCACGTCTCGTGGCAAGCATCACCCGGGCAATGCTTCCCTGCTCTCACCACCAGAGCTCCTTGCTCTGGTAGGAGGAAAACGTGGCTCAGGGTGATGGGAATGCTGATGGCCTGCCTGTGTTTCAGCCTCCACTGTCAAGTCAACACCAGCAGCAGCCAGCACCTCTCTCTACCTACAGCATCCTAAGGGAGGGTGCAGAGCCTGAGTCACAGAGCAAGGATTGCCATCATTTTAGGGATGGAGGACTCATCATTCAGGCTCTGCTGATATTGCCTTCAGCACTCAGCCTGGTGTGCTCCCATGTCCTCAATTCCCCCACTGGCTGTGGCTCTATCAGTGCCTCAACCTCACCACACAACATGAAAGGGAAACCTCAGCTCATGCCTGCGACCCTATGCTCGTGTCCCAGCCAGGGTGACAAGCAGCTTCAATTTCCTGGCTCCCAGGGAGTTTTATTTTGAATGTTTTATGCAGCAGGGCAGAGCTGTGGTCCTGGGGGCTGTGGCATCTCCTCCACCCTGAACACATCTGTAGGTGTGGGAAGGCTGTGCAGGGCATGTCCTTGGTGTGAATAAACATCCAAAGGGATGTACTTTGCCACTTGTCTCACACTAATGCAGCTCTTGTTAGCTGATGATTTTTGATGGAGATGTGTGTGCACTAATGGGAGATTGCCAGGCTAGAAGTAATTAAAAAAAAAGTTCCTTTCAGCATGTTATAATCATTCTGAATTATTAAACAGGACAGAATTTTTAAAGTCTAATTCACTTTTCCATTATTTATGCTGTCTGCTTCAGTTTTATTCTGTCTTTTGAGAGTTATGAATCCACCAGAAAGTTTCACTTTTGGGTTGTGATGCTGTCAGTGTTGGAGGCTGCCAAGACTCCAACTCTTCTCATTTAAAAGCCCCGTATGAGGGATGCATCCTTTCCCATTTCCACGCACAGCACTTACATTTCAGGCCCTTTTTAACACTGCACCTACTAGGGAGGAATTTTTTCAGTTGCAGCAAGAGGCCACTGAGGATCAGAGGAAAAAGTCAGCACATCAAAGGGGCAGGGCAGGGAGCAGCACATGAGCAGATCTGTCCTGCAGTAGGTATGTGATCAAAGAGATAAGCGTCCATGCCTCCAACCAGCGCTGTCTTCCAGCCCCTGCTAATACATCCCAGCTCTAGCTGCAGCCTCTGCTGCTTAAATGCTCTGAAACACAGGGGTTTTAAACCGTAATTTACTGTTTCTTTTTTTGACATATTTCTAAATCGGTTCAATATGGTCTCGAACCGCTAAACTGAAGTGTTTGACTTGCTTCCAAATC
>VXBI01008807.1:146429-298291 GCA_013397375.1 Toxostoma redivivum | reverse complement strand
AGGGTGGGGGTTGGGGGGGAGAAAAGAAAATGCAAGGAAAAGAGAAGTGCTCTGGTAGTTTAAATCAGTCAGCCCTGCACAGTGATTTAAAACCAGTGGAGCACTTCAAGTTTTCATAAGCACTTAGCTTTGGAAGCAGTCCGAGCCCTGAACACGTGCGTTTGCGGAATCATTTACCATTATTAGAGAGTTTGAATGGTGCTTGAGCTCTCCCTCTGCCCCGATAAGCACTTTGGCTGCCTGTGATTAGTAGGGTGGTTTCAAGCTTGTGCACAGTTGAGGGTGATTATTTTCAAGCGTGCCATCGCCTGTCCTATCTCCAAAGATCTGAGATCTCCCAAATTCATTAATTCCTTCAGCTCATCTGAATGGAAATTACTAACTAGATGCGGTTCCCTCGGTGCAATTTTACAACGTGTGTCACAGAGAATAATAAATGTTTGCAGCTTGGGCAGATGGAGCAATAACGTGCATGCCACAGAGCACTCCTGTGCTGGGTCAGACCTGTTATTAAGATATGTGATTGTGGAGACTCTGTGCTCCAGCCACAGGCTGGGAAATTCTGGTTTTAGATGCCCCAGTGCTTCTTTTAAGCTGGAGAGGGCAGAAGGACAGTGCTTGATATTCCCATGTGTTTTATAGCTTTGTGTTGTGCTGCACTGATGGACAATACTTGGCCAAGCCAAGCCCAGGGTTTTACCAGCACAGAAGAAGTCAAGGAGATTGTCAGATGAAGCTGTGCAAAGAGCTGATCTTTCAGGTTTGCTGGCTGACTCAAGCAAGTTTAAAAAAAAAATACAAAATTGTATGAATTCAGGTTAACTAAAGATGGAAATGTTTTGCTATTCTGAGCCGAGGAAAAATCTGAAAGAAACAACTCTGTTTCTTGTTTTTCACTTGTTAAGCTTTTTAGTTGTTAACTGCTCACAAATTTTGCAAGAAAATTCTCTTGCAATAAGAAAAATGGAATTGCTTTGACTTGAAATCATCTCAGCAATTTCCCTCGGGTCTTTTGGCGAGGTGGTAAAAAACAACAAAAAAAAAAAATAAAGCAAACCCAAATTCCTACTTTTCCATGGAAATTTCTGACTAGCAGAAAGACCACATGGTCCAGTGTGAAAAAAGCCATGAAATGTCCAAATTTGTGCATGAAGCAATCTGGGTCAGTGATGCTGCTGTGCAGCCCAGCTCCCTGTGAGGGTTTTGCAGAGCCCAGAGCTCTGCTGCTGCCAGCAGGGAAGACTCCGGGAGTTTGAACTTTCGAGAGGGTCCCTAGATCCCTCCAAGTGGAAAATCAGAACAATCTGCTGGCAAAGAGGTCAAACCTGAGGCATAAGAAAGATAATCCCACCCCTACCTCCTCCCAGACATGCAGCCAATGGTCTGCAGTGCCCTGGCCCACTCCAGAGCTCCCCTAGCCCATCTCAGGACATCAGGAGGTGGCTTGGCTTTAAAAAGGAAAAAGAGAGGGAGTTTTCTCTGGCAGATAAAGGATGGGAGTGATGCCCTCCCTGCCTGTGGGACCACCAAACCCCCCATGGGGGTATTCTCTGTGTTATCCAAGCAGGGTATGAGTGCTGTGAGGATCAGGCTGGAGTCCCCAGCCCACCCTGGCTCTTGGTCAGGTGTCATTTTGTGATGAATCCACTCTTTGCTGGTTGGTTTGTAAAAGAAGACTTAGGGGAGGACCAGGTGCTTGGGTGTCCCTGCTCCAGGGGAAGCTGCAGTTCCAGCTGATCCCATTTCTCCAGGGATCAGCCTTGGGCTTGTCTGTCCAGCCCACCACTCTGTACAAACAGGTGTCTACAAAGAATGGTCCCACACCCCTGTTTCCAGGTAAAATTGCTGTCTCTGTCACCTGTAAATACCCAGATACCTGAATTTCAATCTTTCCTTCAAAATACTTGCGCAAAAAAATTCAGGAACTTTTCTTGTTTGTTTTGTTTTGGTTTGTTTTTGTTTGTTTTCTGTTCTGGTTTGGTTTTGGGGTATTTTCTTGCAAGAGTAAATTCAGAAAATATTTTTCAGAGGAACACACAAGGAAAACCTCCAAACCATTGATTTTGCACATCCAAGGTTTCAGTGTCCTGAAGAAATGCATAGCAGAAGGTTTCCATACCTTTGTGAGAAAATAAAACAGTTTTGGGCCAGACATAGCAAGCATTTATTGAAAGCAGAAAGTCACATATTTACAAACTGCCCTGATATTCTACAAACCACTGAGAAATGAACTGAAGGGAGTTAGTGCTTTTTGAAAAGATGAAAAAGAGTTTGAAAGATCAAGACAGAGCCATGATAAAAGGTGACAACCCTTGGGTAGCTGTGCTGATGTCTTTAGTTACAGGAGTGCTGGAGCCAGGGAGAGCTGAGGTTCCTGTGCTGACCACTGGCTGCCTGGATGATGCTTTTCCAGCTGTTTCACACCTCTGTGCCTCAGTTTCCCTTTCTTCCTGTTAGAGGCTGGGATTCAGTCCTGCCCTGCAGACAGCTGCTTGCACCTTGCTTAAGTTCTAAGAAGTTTGTGGGATTGTGTTTTTTTTTCCTCTCCTAGATGACTGGGTCTCTTTTGTCTCATTTTACAATCCTAATGAAAGGGGAAAATACACCTGAATTTGCCCTGTTCTGGAAGGGGAAAGTTGTTCTCATTATTAAGCTGTTATTTTTATGAAGCTGTACCTTGCAGGCCCTCAATACTTATGTTATAGTCATCAAAAGCCAGGATGAGATCCCATAAACCATTCTTTATAGCAACCAGATGGTCATCGAGGCTGCAAAGGTGCCTGACAGTGCCTATTACAGGGAAACACCTGCAGGAACCTTAACCAGCTCTGTGCCAGCCCTGCCACTGGGGTGACCTCTCCTGCACAAGCTGGGCAGTTATTTGGAGGGACATTGTCACAATCCCCCTCCCCAGACCCATTAACTGAAGCTGTCCTGTCACAGAGATGTTCCCCTAGCCCTGACTCCTTCCCTTTTATTTTTAACCCCTTCTTTGTCCATAGTGTGAGTATGTGAAATAGCTACTGCAGCCTTCCTGCACTTATTAGAAAACTTGGTTGACTTTTTCTGGTCTTTCTGCTTTGTTTGTGAGAAATGCTGCTGGGAGGGCCCTTTGGCAGGACCCCAGCTCACCATGGACAGGGCTGTGGGCTCACATCACCCTCCTGCCATCAGCCTTCCCCACAACACCCAGCTCAGCCCCTCTTGGAGCCCACTTTCCTCCCAGCTTTGGGGCTGCTGGCTCACCTGTGACAGCCAAAGTGAGCAGGTGTGAGAGTTAGGACAGTGCTACCTCGTGTCACTATGCCCAGGAGCAGCCAGCAAGCAGTGCCTGGGTCAGGCTGATGGCAGGAGGGTGCTCAGAGAGGATGCTGAGCAGAGGATACCCCCAAAAAGCATAACCCATCCAGGCATGTTTGGCCACTGACAGTGTCTACGTGACTAATAATTCCTAATAGCAACAGGTTCATAGCACCTGGTGTGGCAGGGAGGTGCTGCTCCTGGAAGGCTTGTTTCATCTCTCCTAAAAATCTGAGATGGACTGGTTTTTCCATCTAAACCAGTAATTAAGCAGAACTGGTAAAAAAAATTGAAGCTCTATAAGGAAATACTCATTATTGGTTTTGCAAAGCTGTTTCAAATCTGTTTTGATCCATGTGCATCCCAGCCTCCCTACAACATCCTGCAGCAGCCAAACACTTGATTAAAATAATATTGTTCCATCCTTTCAGGAGAGACAACACCTTATGAGAAACAACTGCATTTTATTTCATATTATTTCTTTTTGCTCAAAATGAGTTTTTATAACCTGTGAAAGCAACACCCCCCCAACCACAGCACTAAACTCTGTGGCTTCTGAGCAAGAGGGAAGCACTGGGGCTCTTGCAGTGCCCTTCTTCCCTGACAAACTGATGTAACCTGTTCTGCATTGCCAAATTTCACTCGAAAAATAAAAAAAAAAATATTGAAAAATGGAAAAAAAAAGAAAGAAAGAAAGAAAAAAAAAGCCCTTACTCATGGGCTCCTTCCTCAGAAAGCAGCACCACGCTCAGTTTCCCAGAGAATGAGTCACACACTGACATCCGGCATCCTGCCTCTCACCCCAGCCCAGGGCAGCACGGAGGAAGGGTGAGAGAACGCTCAGAATTTCTTCTGAGAGCTCACCTCGGTGAGCTGGAATGGCTGGGGCTGTGGGGATGCCGTGCTGAGCCCCGTGGAGGGGAAATGCAGCCCATCCCTCCCCTAACACCTTCCCAGTGGGATCACCCCTCACATCACAAACATGAGCAAGCACGTTTTTTGCCCTAAAGCAATAGGTGTGCTATAATCCTAAAAAAAAAGGACACTAAATGGCTTGGGAGGTCCCTGTAACAAGTAGATATCTCTTTAAGTCCTGTAAGTGTCTATTTTCATTTTTTGGTTACAGATATGCACTACTGGTTTCTTTGGTCTAAATGCTCAAGAGTGACTTTCTAGGCTAAATTTTCTAGCCTAAATTTTTTGGTATGTGGTGACTATTGATGCTGCCAGTGGTGGAGTCACCATCCCTGGAGGGATTTAAAGGACATGTAGATGTGGCACTCAGGATTTAGTGGTGACCTTGGCATTGATGGGTTAAGGGTTGGACTCAATGATCTCAGGGAGCTTTTCTAACCTTAGTGATTCTATGATTCTATCTGTCCTCAAAAAATCATGGGTTACATCTGAAAAGTGCAGGCAAAAATGATTGGAGTGGGTCTGATTTTTCATCTTTGGGGACATTTTTGAAGGTACTTTGGCTGCCACAAGTTGAAATAATTTCAAGGTTGTTTATCCATGCCCTGCCTTTCCAGCCTCTACCTCTGCATGTCCTGCCTTGTCCCTTCATCCTTTCCTTCTCCATCCTCTGCTTCTCCATCCTCAGCCCCACAAAAGAACTTCCTTTACCCACACCCTCTCCAGCAGTGACACTTCCAGCCCACCAGCTGCCCCTAGAAATGTTCTTTAATGTCTTTAATCCACCACAGAAGGACAGCTTTGCATCTGTCCACCAGCATCTCCACTTCTATTTCAAACTGGGCTTCCAGGCACTTCCTGAAAATATTTGGTGGCTCGTGTCCCTTCCTGAGCAATTGAATGCTGTGAGCTATCTGGATTGGAAAGTGCAGCTATCCAGAGACAAGGAGCAGTGGAAAGTGTTGATTTCCAGGCTATTTCAGTGTGATATCAAAGCATGATGGAAAAATAGACGATTGGGTGTTGCCAGTGCTTTTGAGCTTAGGGCTGATACCTATAAATAGAAACACCCGAAATTATTCTTAGAAATTGAGTCACTAGTTTTTAATATTTCTAGTAAGTCAGTGGGAGTTGTGCTTCTTAGGACAGAGGCAAAAAGTGTGGAAGCCCACACACAAAAAAAAAAAAGTTTCTGAAAGCAATTACTGGCCCTTTTGCTCTTGAGCAATGTTTTTCCCAAACAGGAAGATTTGTTTAACAGTGAGATAACTCACCCAAATCAGCTATGCACAGCCCTTGTGAGCCATAAAGGCACAAATTCAGGACCTTCCCCACAACTCCTGGTTGCTCCTTTGAGCTTTTCTATTGGGTTTTGTCCCCAGGGGCTCCTCAGCCTTGGTGAAAGCCCTGGCCAGGGTGGAATGAGGGGTGGAGGAGAAGGAAATGTTCTGTGAAACTTTGGGATTAGGAAGGTGGTGTGGGTCCAGGTGTGTTGGAAAGGGAAATGTGGTGGCATCTCACTGTGCAGTGTTTAGACTCACGTGTGGTACAAGTGTGGGTGTCCCATCACTTCTTTAGGGAAATGTTCTTCACCCAGAGGGTGGCTGGGCACTGAGCAGGCTCCCCAGGACAGTGGTCACAGCACCAAGCCTGACAGAGCTCAAGAATTGTTTGGAAAATGTTCTCAGGCACACAGTGTGACTCTTGGGGGTGCCTTGTGCAGGGCCAGGAGTTGGACTCCATGATCCTTGTGGATCCCTTCCAAACCCAGGGTATTCTATGAACAGCAGCATTTTCTCTTGTCCATTTTCTGTCTCAGCACAACTGCAGAGCCCAGGGGTGATTTTTACCTTGTTTTCTGCCTTTTCCTCCTTGGCTGCAGCCAAACATGTTCAAATTGTGTCTCCTTCATGCAGGGATTTCCCTGCCAGTCCTGTGGTGCTGACTGCTGCATCTGGTCTGCAAAAGTCACTCCATTCACACAGGCAGGAAGAGGATGAGTAACAGAGCCCCAGAAGTTCTTCCTCTCGAAGATTTATGGTCCTTTCCCTGCGTGAGGGCTAAGTTCTTTCCCTGAGCAAAATTCCTAAATCAATGACTTGATTAATAGCTGAGAAACATTTTTCCCACCAAGTCTGGAAGGACTTTTCACACATAATTAGCTAAAAGAGCCGGAGAAGACACACAGATTTTTAAATTGTATATTATTGTTTTAAATTATATAAAGTAATCAGTTTTAAGATTCAGATGAATAAAACAACCTTCTTGGGTGTTCAGCCACACAAAGGAGAGCAAAATACAAAACAAAAGGTCTGAGATGCTCTGTAAGTCAGAGCCCTTAATTCACTGCATGCCAAGATATATGACTAATGACCATCTCAAATTGCATAAAGACCTGAACTAGTAGAGGTCACCTTAATTTCCTCCACCTTAACTAGTGCATCTCTGATAAGCAGTGTGTGTGCATTAGAAGATGGGAATAAGCTAAACCAGAACATTCCTTGTCTGAGTTACGCACAGGATGGGGGGAAGGTGGGGGGGAACCTCTCAGAAATTAGTATGTCTATAGTGTATTTCCCAGAGTGACTCCTGTTCAGACAAGCATAACATTTGCAATTTCCTTCATTTTTCAATGGGTTAAGGTTTCTTTTGTAAAAAAAAAAAAAAAAACAAAACAAAAAAAAACCAGTAAAATAACCCCTAATCTTTTCAGGATACAAGGCTGGGTCAAGATGGGATTTTACAAAGTCTGATGCTCCATGAATTTCAGGTTCATTTATAGTGACACCACATTGTGTTAGAGGATGCAGGACACAGGGATGAGACAGGCTGTCTCTGTCTTAGCAGGAGAAAATACATCTGACCCACACCTGAGGTCTTTGTGCAGCTCAAACACAGATTATCACCACACATGAAGAGCAGGAGGTGGAAATTGTGGTGGATGCATTTTGGTGGATTTCAAAGCAGTTCATGGGTGAAAACTGGACATTTTGTTGGAAATGCCCAGGTGTGGTCAGGGTATTGACAGCTCCAGGGGCCAGTGGAACAGTGGAACTGGGAACAGTGATTTATCCTTCAGCTAAACCAGACCTGGTCCTCCTTGCAATTCCTGACTATTCCAAGAGGTTCACAGGACTGCCTTAGCCAAAAAGAGATGCTTTCCTGCTGGCAAGACAGGAGGTTACTCCCTTTGAAGATTGGGGAGCAGAATAATTAATCCTTTGGTAGAGATTCATCTGGCCTTAGCTCCATATCCTCACCTTCCCCATGGCATGGTTGTCTAATAGGAGAAGGAAATGGCCTCAAGTTGCACCAGAGGAGGTTTAGATTGGATATAGGAAAATTCTTTACTGAAAGTGTTGTCAGGTATCATAAGGGGCTGCCCAGGGCAGTGGTGGAGTAATCATCCCTGAAGGTGCAGAAAAGATGTGTAGCTGTGATGCTGAGGGACAGGGTTTAGTGGTGAACTTGGCAATGCTGGACTTGACAAAGGTCTTTTCCAACCTAAACCATTGTGTGGTTTCATGAGTCTGTATTTTAGGAGGTCTGTCCTTCCCCCAGTGCCCAAGGCGTGCTGAGAAGACAATCTCTGATCCCCACTCAGCTGGACACCAGGACCAGGGAGGGGAATATCTTACGCCAAAGATACCCAGCTGCCAACTCAGGGTTTGACCAAGGACAGTGAGATTTTTTACAAATCTTCCTTGCAGAGTCAAGGCTTTGCATGCAGCCCAAGCAAGCTGAGGGTGCAACCTCTCAAGTGATGGGAACCTGAAAAACCACCAGGTGTTCACGAGTGCATTGCATGAAATGAGAGAGTTCACACAGATCTGAGTGGGGTTAAACCTGACACAGAACCAAGAGGTTTGTTCCTGCAGAGGCACAAGGTCTGGGTGTATCATTTCTGCTGTTAACATGCCCTGCAGCACCCCAGAACAGTAGAATTTGCTCCAACATAAAAAAAAAACCCAACATTCACCTCATCAACACATTACAGCCCAGCACTTCTGCCAACCACAGGAACACTGCCATGGTCAGCCTTGAGAGCACAGGACATCCAGCCGGGTTTAGCTGCCTGCTTGTGGAGTCCCAGACTCCCTTGATGAGATCTCCAGTGACTGCAAAGGGAGGCTGGGGAGACTTGCTCAGATGGGCAATTTGGGTGTCTCCTCTCGCCGAATGAGTCACACCCGAAATATTCAAAGGCATCCTACCTGCTGCAAACAAGCAGCCTTTCCCATGAAACCTCCTGTTTGCTATTCTGACTCTGACACCACATCTGATTTTGCATGATAGAAATCAAGTCTGTGCTTACTTTGGTGCGATGAGTGTTGTTTATCAAATCGGTTCATTTCTTTATGCGCAACAAATTTCAAGGTGTTTATGACAATTAAAGTTTTGTGTGGGAACGCCACAGAAGCCCCAGGAATAGCATCAAACTGAAAGAAATTTATCTTCTGCTACAACCCACTGATGATCAGAGAAACACACTAGCAGGGAAGATGAATACCCAGCAGTTGGAGATAACTGCACATAATCCCCTGGGTGGTATTGCAGCTGTAGAAATTCAAGCCAGAATTTGGATTTTTGTGCAGAAAACAATTGTTTGTTTCATATCCTGGTAGTTTTTCCAGCTGAATCACTTTGTAATCCACTCTCACGTCTGCTGGTGGAGGGGAAAAGAATCCTGTTGAAAGGGTAGAGAAGCACAGGGAGAAAAAAAGACAGTGTTCAGAAATTGTAACTCCACAGCACAAATTCAGAGCAAACATGACAAGCAGAGAGGATGGCATCCCTCCCATTAGACAGTCACTGTGGGGAAGGTGAGGAAGGGAAGATAAAGCTGGGTGGATCTCAGCCCTGAAGAATCCCAATGAATGCTGCTGACCTTTGAATCCCTTTCCTGGCCTCCTTGTCTTTTTGCTCCTCTTTTCTGCACATCCCCCAAACCAGCAGCATTGCTCAGGGTCCTACAAGAGCTGGCTGTGGAGAGTATTCCAGTTGTGATATTCCTCATGTTGGAACCACAGCGTTTAGTCTGGCTGATAAGACATGGCAGCATGATTTACTGCACTGAATGCCTCCTGAAATCTGATTAGCAAAGCATGACACTGGATCTGGGCAACAATTATTGAATCAAGTGATTTTAGATGGTGAAAAATGACCTTTCCCCTAAATTAAAGACTCACAGCATCATCTTATTTTGACCTCTTTTTTTATTTTCCAACAAAACATACCCCAAACAACAACAACAACAAGAAAAATACGTTCAGTTTTTGTTCACTCTCCCTCTCTTTTTTCTTGCAAACAGCAAGAAAGAAGTTTTCTGTGTGTGAAAAACTAAATGGATGGATGTTTGCACTGATACAGCTGAAAAATGTCACATTAACAAATAGCTTTTGTCTAAAAATTGTTGAATGAAAAGATTTACTATTCTGTTCATGAAAAGATCTCTATGTGGATAAATAATTCTATGTAACTGCTCCTAACTGCTGACTGCCTTTACAATACAACCGGCTCCCCGCAGCAGGGAAGGGCACAACCTATGAATGGATCTTGTCCTGCCTTGGGCAACTTAGATGAGGGATAGCTGAGGATGTAAGAGATTTGCTCGTGGGGAACTCCAGGCATGTCTTCTCTGGGTGGTCTCCTCTGAGTGTTTTGAAGCAGGCTTTGCTTTCAGGAAGGCTGCCATCATTTTACTTAAACTCCAAATGTCACTGCCGTGCTGTTGTGCAGGAGAGGGCTGGCATTCCATATCCTGGGACTGTGGTTACCAAGCCCTGGGGCTACACAGACCTGAAGTCCCTCCTGGTTTCCTCCAAGTGCCTGTCCAAGTGATGTTTTTAATGTGTTTGTTTGTTTGTTTGTTTGTTTTCCCGAAAGAATAGCCCCAAAACAAGTGAGGCAAGGAGCAAATGCCAGCAAGGTTTTATTAGCTCCTGTTAGACCAAGAGATTTGAGCCTGTTACAAAGGGAAGTAGCCAGTGAAGGTTGTGAGACCTGCTGGGGAAATGCCATGGGAGTTTTGCAGCAGGGTGACCTACACTCATTTTGGCAGAAGGGGGTTGCATCCAGCAAACCAAAGTGGGAGCAGAAACATCCCCTTTCCCCAGTTCTGTTTCCTTCCCAGCCTGCAGGAAACTTCTCATTTTGCAGGCTCAAGGGAGATTGGAGAAGTCAAAGGCAAAGGGTCATTAAACACAGAAACCCCACTTTCAGCTCAGGCAGCCCCTGAGCTGGGAAAGGCTGAGGCTGGGGGAGACCCTGGGAACAGCATCCTACATCCCTCCCACAGCATCTCTGCTAGGCTGTGCTGGCTCTGGGCGGGCTGCACCTTTTCTCTGGCCCAGTTCAGCCACGCTCATGCTCAGCACAGCTCCTGCTTTGCAGCAGCTCCAAGAGCTGAGCTCCTGCAGGCTGGCTGGCAGCAATGAGGGTGGGTGGTGTTTGCCACAGGATCCAAAAAATCAGCTACTCACCTTCATTTGCAACAAGTTCTTCAAAGACTGACCCTTGTGCACAGCACTTTGCACAGGATGGAGACCATCATTTTTGCTTAGGAGTGTGGATTGGGGGTTTTTATATATTTATACTTTTAAAATTAACCCGTGTGGCCCCAGGATCAAGCCTCTACTCATGTATCTGTGAACATATATATATATATATATGTGTGTGTGTGTGGGTGTGTGTGTGTATGTATATATGTATGCATGTACTTCTGTGTTTGTGTGCGATATATAATAGCTCAAAACTGATTTCTCCCAAGCTTGTCCACTGAACACTTTTAAGCAGTAAAGGAATTAGGGAAAAGCTGGGAGAACTGGTGAATAAATTAAAAAAGAATAACAGGAGGTTTTTTTTGTTCAGCTCCAGAAGTGAAGCACAGTTAAGAGCACAGAACAAAACCCACCATAAGACCAAAAGCAACAATGGAGTGTTTTCCTTCCTGAATGTTTGTTACAGTTCTTGCTGGCCATGCAAAAAAAAAAAAAAAAAATCCCAAATAAAATCTGGCACACAGGTCATTATGTTCTTTGGGAATCAGAAATAGACTGAGTGGGCTTGGTAGGCAAACACACATTTCACAAGCTCCTTCTTGTCACAAAGCCAATATTTGTTCAGGAGAGAATTCTTCCTTTGGGTAATTAATATTTTTTTGCTATTTATTGCTCGCTGGATGGATGTTTTGGAATGCACAGGGAAGGGGGGGGAAACCTGGCAGTGTTCCTTGCAGTTATTCCATTGCTGCTGAGGCCTTCCAACAAAAATCCCAGCACCGAGCGTACATTCCTTTCGTAAGCAAAATGGATCATCAGGCGACGGAGTGGCTTCAAAGGAATGCGTGCATCATGCCTTTGACATTTTGCTACAGCTAGAACAGGAGTAGGGGGGAGAAAAATGAGCTATGGATGAGCACTTTCCTTAGATTGTACATTTTTTTCTTGCTTGTCCACTGTGAAGGAAGATTTCCAGTTGGCACCTGGGAGGCTGGAGCTGTTCCTCTTCCAAGCCACACGTTCGAGAAAAGCCAGAGAGTTTACATTAGAGACAAACAGGAGGTGAAGGAAATTGTAAACTCCAGTGAGATGTTATAGGCCAGGTTAGATGCTGGTGGGTAGACTCACAAAAGTGGAATGTTATTGCTAAAATCTGGCTCCTTCCAAAAAACCCGTAACATTGTCAAAGCCTTGAGTTTTGTCTGCTAGTTTCAGACATTCCAACATATGCTTCTTATTTTGTTTTTAATACTTACAGTCCATCCAGAGACAATTCATGGCAACTGTGGCTATTGTAACACTATATAAAACACGGGGTTTGATGACAACTGATATGAAGTGTGATTGGAAAAAATAATGCCCCCTGGTAATGATAATATTTCCTGCTCAGATTGGTCTCACGATAATAGGGCTGCTCCAGTGGTGTTTTCAGAGTTATATACAGGACTCTGGTATTACATTACAGCTGCTGCCTGGTTATACATCCGTGTGAATAGGAGGGAATAAATGCACATGCAGAAACAGCAGAACATCTGAAAATGAGGGCCAAAAAATGGCAATTCCTTGTTTGCCTTGGGACGGGGTGGGAGACCTTTGTCTGCTTGGATATGGCTGACCAAGAAAGCAACTTGAGAGCTGGAAGCAGGTGACCTTTAAAGTCCTTTCCTACCCAAACCATTCTATGATTCTGTGATCTTGCCTCGTTTCAATGAGAAAAGTTGTTTCAATGCCCCCTCAGTTCCCCACATCCCTGCCCTGCTCCACCAGCCCCCCTTGGCCAGCTCATCCTTGAGCGCTTGGCAGCCTGGCTCTGGAGGTCAGAAATATCCCAGAGCAGGAAGCTTGGCTTTCAAAGGGGAGGGTGGATATGGATGAGAAGCAGAGCTGCTTCTCTGGAGGGAGGCAGGGAGAGGGGGGATGACAACCTGCCCACTGGATGGGGCTGCGGATGGTTTGCTTCATCCTGTTCCAAGAGGAAACATGTTTGAATCCTTTGTTGTAGCTCCACAAGCAGTCCAGCTCCCCAGCTCAGCAAGGGTTACTCTCATGTGAGAACAGAGTCTCTGCTGGATTGGGATACCAGCACTAATATGAGCCTGATTATCTTGGGTTTCCCCATCTCATCCTTCTCACTCCATGGCACTCGATTCCAGCAGTGCCAGCTGAACTAGGGATGGGCTCTGCTTTCTGCCTTCTGGCTGCTAGCAATTAAATCTTGCTTTTTCCAAAAAAGATTCCAGGTTTCAGGGGTCAGTGGGTGCAAGGAGACTGAGTTGAGGGACTGGTTTCCTCATCCAGAAGAGCACAAATATCTGCATTGGTGAAAAACTTGCCTGAGAGGCTGACACTGCAGGACTGGGACACAATGAGGATTGTAGAGTTATCCATTGGCTTCCTGTGACCTGCAGCAAATTCCTTCCTAGATTAAAGGCATAAATCAATGGATGTCAGATAAGGGCAACTCCCCTTAAAACTGGCTCTGTGTGGCTGTGAGTTCTGCATGCTCACTGTGGCTGCAGGATGGACAACAAAACCCAACGTGCAACTCATGCCAGCCTTGGGCAGTGTGAAAAGCTCAAGGCTGATTCCTGCTGTTGAAGGTGACCACAACAGCCCTCAGGAGACTACTGCAGCTGGAAAAGTTCTCCAGGAAAGATGTGAGCAAAGGAGTCATTCCTGAAGGAATAAAAAGGTCAAAGGGATTTTTCTCATGACTCTAGGAGAGGTGTTTTGGCTCTCTCATCCTCATTTCAGTCCCACACAGCAAAACTGGGAGCAAATGAGGGTTTTCATGGTTGGTAGGAGTCTTGGGATCTATGAAGCTGGGCTGTAGAATTTCACCTCCAGAAAGCAGGGATGCCTCAAAGACCCCTGTGCCAGGGAAACGTGCTACCAAGAGGCAACAAGATGATGTTGGTGCACACAGAGTCCACCATAAATTCAGAGCCCTTGGACCCAGTGGCCCAAGACCACATATCTGAATAGAGGGATACAAGACAAAGCTGGCAAACAAGATCTGATCTCACTCAGAGAGGGAGGGAACTGAGTCACCCAGAGATGCACTAACATCAAGGGGAAACTTCAAAGAGGCCAAGAAACTCAGGCTCAAGGACTCCAAGGAAATATCTTCAAAGGCTGAGCAATTTGACCCTGGGGCTGGGAACAGTGCTAGTGTCCACCCTCCTTGGGATGACAGTGGAAGGGGAAATTTTGCAACTCTCAGAAGCCTGCAAACATGAGCAAAGACACAGGGAAATTGGGAATCGTGCAAGACGCCTGGCATCACGCCTTGGGAGAGAAACCAGCTGAGATCCCCAGTGCTCTCATGAGGGAGACTACAGGACTTTGTCTTACCAAATCCTGATGAGAGCTTTGGCTCTGCGTCATAAATATTGGTAGTGAGACTTCCAAGTGGGTTTTTATTCTTCTAAACTCTTTCACAACTCCTTCCCTGCTCTGCAAATCGTGTTGAGCTGCTGCTGTTGAAGGACCCTCAGTCTCCTGTCTCAGCAAAGTCACACAGGGACAGCAAATACTGGGGGCACTGACAGGGGTCACTTATACGTGGGATTATTTCTCATCTCTCTCTAGAGCAGTACATTGCAGAGTTGATTATGACTCTATGTCCTCCTCTGCATTTGTCCTCAGAGGTTTCCTTCAGCCCAAAGCAGAACATACCTAGCATGAGGGGATGCAATTTGCTCTAAGTTCATTGGCTAATTTCATGGAAACTCATTTCCCTGTCAAGAATCCCAACCCACGTGCAAACCATTGCACTCAGACAGGCTTTGAGGACAGCCCTACAGCTACCTGACCTGTCCAAGCACACACTGTGCCAGCAAAATTACCAGGAGAAAGCCTCTGGAGTAGGTGGCCCTGGAGCCACTTGCCCAAATGGTGCCCAAGGGCAGATTTGCCTGGCACCAATGACAGTGAGGACATTGGCCACCAATAGGGTTGTCAGGTTCCAGGAGGAGAGGGAACAGCCTGCCACAAGGTGAAGCAGAGCCAGCTTTATTCCTGGAGTCTGCACTGGGTCTGAGCCTGAGCCCTCCAGCTCAGAGAGGCAGGAAGAGGGGCTGGGATCCCTCAGCATCAGTGACAGCCAGCCTTGGTGTGGTTTAGCTGAATGCTGATGGAAAACCCTCAGGACAGGTTTTACCTGCACTAAAACTCTGGCCTTGGCATTGTGAAGGCACAGCACTGGGTGAAAGGTAGTGGGAAAGACAGTGCAAGGGATGAAGATGCTGGGACCAGGCACCCCATGCACTCAAACACTGCAGAATTAGAGAATCATTAAAGTTGGAAAAGACCTCTGACATAACTGAGTCCAACCTTTGGCCAAACTAAACCATAGCACCAAGTGCGTTCATTTCTTGAGCACTTCCAGGGATGTTGAATCCACCACTTCCTCGGGCAGCCAAATGCTTGACAACCCTTCCAGTGAAGAAATCCTTCCTGATGTTCAGCTTGAACCTGATGCAGTTTGAGGCCATTACCTCTCTTTCTGAAGAGAGACATCCACAGGGTCAGCAGAGTTTTGCACCTGGGCAAGGACCACACAGCTCCCACTGTCCACCCCACTGAGCAGCTCCATCCCCTGGGTCCTGAGGATGGGGCTTTTTCATCCAGCTGGCTCAGGACTGAGCAGGGCTGGCTGGGAGCTGTGTCAGCAGCCACCACAGGAGCTCTCTGGGGGCTGCCACTTGCCAGCCCTGCTGCATCCCACACTCCCCTGCCCGGCTGCTGTGCTCCCCTTGACAGCCAGCACAGGTAGGCACCTGGCCCAGAGCAGCCCTTCCCTCTTCTTCCCAGGCTGGGCAGACACCAGCACCCAGCTGTGTGGGTTTGCTGTCTGCCTGTGATAAAAATCACAGAGAAGAGCCGCTCTAATTTTTTTTTTTGTGTAACTGCTCTAATTCTTCTTCTCTTTTATGTCTACAATCTTTTCCTGAGCACTGCTGTGAGGGGCAAAAAAAAATCCCAATGACAGGCACAGTGAGGAGAGCTCACCCAGCAGCAAGCAGAAAATATTTCCATGGCCCTGGAACTAAGCAATGACTAGAGGCCAGATTATGATTTTAGTTTTATTGGCAGGAGCTTGGAAGAAATCCACTAGAATAACTCGGGTTTGCCGTGTGCTAAGTGGGATCACAGTCCCCTGCTTTGCTGCCTGCATGCCTGCTCTGATTCTTGGGTGCAAGTTTGGCTTTCTGGATGGGAATGCAGGGGGTTTTTGCCAGCCAGGAAACCGGCTCGTTTGGCATCGGCAGCAGCCGGCTGCCAGCACTGCCACTCGGCTTCCAGCCAATATGTCAACTTATTTCTTTTTTCTCAGTGGTAAAGAGAGCTCTGATTACTCAAAGTGTGTGATTTTGGGATGTTGTAGGCACAGACATCACCATGCATTCATTTCTTGGTCTGATTTCTATTTGGGGCCAAGCACAAGAAGCCCAGTGAGCTTGGTCTCCCATTTTCCCTTGTCCAGCTGGTCCAGGTAGGAGATATTCCCAAAACAGGGCTCTGAAACAATCTGCTTGCCAGCAGGCATGGGCTGGCTTCTCCAAGAAGGCACTGATAGGTTGAAATGTTCAAACAAGACTCATCCCCAAGTGCTGGAGAAACAAACACAGGGAACCTGACACCCACCTTGAGTCAAACCTATGGCTCTGCCCCAGGACAGAAAATGTCGTAAAATTGATTAAGAACAGGGCTAAAGTTGGTTGATAGAGACCATTTGGAGACCCTGCCAGCATTGTGGTGTTGAGACTGAAAGGCCAGGACCTGTCCGTGTAGTCAGGTGGGTGCAAAGAGTGAGGGGACCTCACTGTGTCCCTGCTGCTCAGATAGTTCCTGAGGAGATCAGCTCCCAGCACCTCAGCCAGGGACACCTGCAGAAAGAATCTACAGGGTGCATTCAGGAAAATGTGCACAGTGTGAGGCCATGGGGGTGTGGGGATTTTTCTACTGGCAATACCTAAAACACCCTTTGCAGAAAGGCTCTGACTGACTCTGAATCCCTTGGGTAGAGCCTTGTCTCTCTCCAAATCTCCTACAATCACCTTCCTGCACTGACAGAGGAGGCTGGAGCTGCTTTTGGCTCTTCCTGCCTTTCCACCCTTGTGTCTGGAGGGTGCCAAGTAGAAGCCCTGGCTGGAAGGAGCCTCCAGTTTGTGGGAATTTCGCAGCCATCCCGTCTCTCCTCAGCACACAGCCAGACTTGCAGCCGGCACAGCTGTCTCCATCTTAATCCCTTTCCTTTCAGGTGGGTTGGGAGCAGAAAGGAGGAAATCAGGCTTTGCCAAAAGGATGAGAGCCCTGGTTTTGGGAGGCTACAGAGGCAGCAAGAGAAGAAGTGATATAATTGTTTAGATGTAGTGATGCTTATTGCCTGTAGAAACCATGGCAGAAAATAATTATGCCCACACCATGAAGATTAATAAATCAGAAGACTGTGAGAGGGGGAATACACCCTGAAGTATGTTTCATGCAAAAAAAAAAAAAAAGCAGATGTAGAGGAAACAGCTAATTTGGTGCCTTTTCAACACACTAAATGGGATGCTTCTAGTTTGGGCAGGGTTTGCCTGTTTTACCATGAGTCACATCCAATCTATGCCACACTAAATCCAGCAAGTATTGGCAGCACAAATTGGGAATGTGGCCATAGACAGGGGATCTGAAAGAGAGTAGTTTTTCCCAGCTTGATATGGATTTTTCATCCCTGGAACTGTTATGCAATTCTGAGTATTTCATGTCTGTACATATGATTTATTATTAATTTATCCTTTGGGATTGCATCCTGCCAGGCTGAGCAGGATGTAAAACAGTTATGTAGGTGTGTGCAGATGCTGTGTCCCAATGTCAAGTGAAAGTGTGTTGCAGCAGTGATTTAAATGACACTGCTGATGATTTGGCCTAATGTCTTCAGAGGAAAGGCTGTAGGACTCTCCTCCATAGATTTCCAAATGAAACCCCTAACTTCTGGTGGAGAATTTCCATTCCTTCTTACAAGTCTCCAGGTGCACTGTAAAGTGTCTTTTGTTTTTCTATGTTAAGGTATGAGCAGAGCCAGTGGTCAGGAGACAACAACCAAGGCTTGGTGTCCCACCCTGACATCCAACAAGTCCTTCAAGGTCAGTGTGCCCTCGTGCAGAAATGTGTTATCCAGAGGAGTAGGAGTGGGATCTAGCACTGATACCCTCTGTTTTCCAAAGGAATATTGTACAATATTTATTTTGTGATCAGGCCAGTTGGCTCACAGGAAGGAGAAGGAAACCAAATCCCCAGGGCTGTATCTGTCCTAAGCCCCATCAGGCAATGAGAAGGCTCTTTACGGACCCACCACTTCTCCTGCCCATGCCCACAACGTGTGGCATTTGTGACTATCAAGGCAGCAGGAAACCTGGAGAAAAAAGAAGAGATAAAAGAGATAATAGTCCCAAAGATATTAAACCCACTCTTCATCTGCCTTGCAAATTGAAGCTCAGCACTGAGTGGGTGTGAGGAGAGGGCAGAGGTCTCCCCTACTTTAGGTCCAGCCATTTTCCTCCCCCAAACCACACAGCAGCACTGGTGATTTGGATAAGAGGGGATTCCATCCATCTCAGGCCAGGGTTTCAAACATTGATGCCATTTTCACCTTCTCCATGGTGTTCTCTAATGCAGCTGCTGTGAGTGGCCAGGTCAGCCTGTTCACACATGGAAATGATCCCTGTCCAGGAAAAAGATGGGCAAATAGGGTAAGATGTGACCTAAAAATACAGTGGGATAAAGCAAGGCATAGTTTGAAATCTGATTTGTGCTGCAAAGCAGGAACCAGATAACAAGAGAGTCTTGTGCCTTTTTTCATTGGAGGTGCCTGGGAAACAAAGGGCTCAGAGTCACACACTGCTGGTATTTAGGAAATAGTAAAATGCATAAATCCTGAGGATGGGAGAAACCTCAGCCCAAGACTTCCAATGTTCTTGCAAATAATAAATCCTTCCTCCTTGTCTTGTAGTGTTTATGACAAAAATTGGCTGCAGGGTGGGTAAAGACACATGGCTCCCAGAAAAGCCAACACCAGAACTAGAAGGTCTAAGCTTAAAGACAGTGAGAAGAGTTTAGGTGGAGAAAGTGTAGAGGACACCACTACAACACAGATTTTGACCATAACCTGATGAGTGTTTCTACCCCAAAGATGGGCTTTCCCTTTGTTCTAGATGTGACTCTGGGAAAAAACCACAGCATCCAGAAAGGATTGCTGTTGCTCTGCCTGTGCCCAGGAATGAAGCTGAGCAGCTGAACTCAGGGATGGGATTCTTAGGGCTGTCCTGTGCAGGGCCAGGAGTTGGACTCAGCAATCCTTGTGGTTTCCCTCCAGCTCAGGATATTCTACAAATCTCTGATTCGCTGCCTGGTGGCTGATATTTAAAACAATAACAGCTTTTTGCCCCTTTGTCTCATTCTTTCACAGGTTTCCATGTAGGCTTTTCTGAGAAAAGAGTCAGGCTGGTTTCAATGCCTTGCAAAGATGATGGAGAAAATGAACATCGTTATTCTCCAGTATCTGTGTCCTACCTGTGTAAAAGATGAATCCCTCTGAAACATGCTGGGATGCAGGAGCACAGATGTTTGGACTATCATACACAAGCTATATAGAAAGATTACCTTATTTCAGTTGCTCTGGCTTTTGATGACACTGAACACTGTTGGGCACAGAGGGGTTTAGATCAAGCAGGAAGATTTAAGATGGAGCAGGAATAATATTTGAGTGTGTCAAATTTGTTTGTGAAGGGCACATCACCCTGTGTCTCTGCATCCTCCCATTATGCAGAAAATCCCAAAAGTCCGAAGAGAGAGGCTGGGCCTTTGAGGAAGAAAAGAGGGGAAAACAGCATTAGATGGGATATTACCCACTGACTGCTATTTCATTTCTCCAGAGAAATTTACGATGTGATCATTAAATACTCAAGAGACAAACCTGAACAGTGTTTTCTTCCTTCTGGGCAAAAACCTTGGAACTCTTAAAAAGACATCGTATTTCACAGCTCAGCAAACCAGCAGCATTTGAAAAACTGGAGGGAAAAGAGGAATTTTTAAATGAGTAGTCTTTCTTTTTCCCTCCTCCGTTCTTTTCTAAAGACTATGCTGTCAGAATTCTTTTCAGGAAAAATAAATAAATTCTAACATCTGGTAATTAATAGCTTATGAGGCAGAGAATAGTTGTCTGGAGAGGCAGTTCACAGAGCTGGGTGTTTTCCTTGCCCCTTATCTCTGGAGATCTCTGCTCACTCACTGCCACAAAAGCTCTCGGGATACAGCGCTTAACCACAACTCTGCTGCTGCACATCAGGGACACAAACAGGAGGATCAATACAGAAATTGCCACAATATTCAGCTTTTCTAACACAGTTTTGTCTCTATCTTACCACTGCCTCAGCCTTTGCAGCTCCACCTCAGTCACAGCAAGTGGACCTTGGCACTTGGACCATTCCCCATCTCAGTGGCCTCTAAACTTCTCTCATCCTGGCAGCATCTTCAGAAGCTGTTCCTGGTGCAGGGAAAGGTTTTTTTCCCCCCTTGTTTTATTGGGTAGAACTTCTGCAGAAAGATAAAGTGACTTGCAGAACATCACAAAGGGGGTGTCTACCAACATACTCAGAATTTTCCACAAAATTTTCCACTTTCCCCTGATACTGTTGCTGACAAATAGAACTAAAACACAGAACCCTGGAATAGTACTTCAGTCCAGATGTCACCTACATCATTGCATAATAAAAATGTCTAGATCAAATTAAATCTGTGGGCCTTTGAGAGTTGCAAAGTCAAATCTTTGAATTTCTGAAATGTGTAGGGCCAATTTTATTTCGATTTCTAGCAACCAGAGATGCCTAATACAAGAAAGACATTTCTCTTTTTAATCTCAAAGCTCCATGCTACACCTCAGAAGACTGGGGCTCCCTGGAGAAGGAACTGTGAGAGAAGAATGCATCCAAAACTGATACCTGCAGCACTCAGCTCCACAAAATTTGCCAGTTTTGCCACTAGTAAGGAAAAGTTTGTTGGAGAGCTGTCACATCTTTAGATAACTGAACTCCCTTCCTTGAATTTCTGTGGACTGCCTGGGTAGCCTGCAGATCTGTCCACCCCTTTTGCTTAAAGTTATTTAAGTGCTTAAATCCAGTTGAAATCCACACCTCAGCCCTGCATTGCTCAATGACAGCCTCCAGAGGCAGGAGGATCCAGACAGGAGGATAGTAGAACCTCAGGTACTGTGCAAACAAAGAAATGGGTTTCATCCTTCACCCCCTCACAGTTTTGAGGCAGAAAAAAATCCCAAGTCCTAAAGAATTTAAAGCTTACACTGAATTGCAAAGAACCACAGGGCTTTGCAAAAATATTTGTGGCACCTGTACAGCCAAAATGGTGCTTTTCTTCTGGCGTGGGTGAAGATTATACAAAAGGTGAACACCCTTCTCTCACAGCAGGGATGCTGTATGTAGGTGCCTGGACAAGATGTGGCTGTTTAATTCTGACTTGCTGCCCATGCAAATGTCTCTCCTGAGCTGCTCTGGGATGGACCTGCTGCAAGCAGAGGGATGGGGCACCTCATGGCTCCAGGCTGTTCCTGCAAGACAATTTCTTCTTGGTGACAGTCACCACACTTGGATTTCTCCCTGTTGTGTGGCAAGTGTGTTGACACCCCATGCTGTGAAGTCAAAGTTGAATTTCCCTGATTTTCCAGGACTCAGGTGTGGAGTGATACCTGCCCAGCTGGGACCAAGCCTGCTCAGGCTGCCACCTCCCTTCTCTCTGAGCTGCTGGCTGCAGTGCAGTTCAGCTGAGAAGGAATTTATTCCAAGGAGGTGGGAGAGGCAAGTTGGAATTAGTGCTGAATCCACCCAGGGACGGAGTGGCATGCAGACAGCTTGCATTCCTCACAGCCCCATCCTCTGCAGCCAGGCTGGCCCCACAGAGCAGCCAGGACGCCATATATTGTCCTATGAAAACCTCCAGAGGATCTAGGAATTAAAGAGAATTGGAAAATGAAGAGCAAATGTGTTTTCTCAGCTTGTGTTTCTCAATGGGCACAAGCTGTGGCCCAGTGACATCCCCTAATTTTCAAGAAAAGACTTGTCTCAGTCCTCAAAAAGGCAGCCAGGGAGCTAATTCAAATTTTTCTGTGACCCTCCATGCTTTGAAGGACAGCTAACCTCGGGTCAGCCTCCTGGTTAACATGAAAGAGCAGAAAAGAGTGTTCTTCACCCAGACCTTGGCACTGTCAAGTATTTTGAGTGCCTGGTGTCGTTTTGGGAGGAAAGCGCTATTATCTCTCTCCACGCAGTGCTCCAGTGACAGAACACTAAATTCTGAGTAGCTGGAGTTCAAGGGAGATGGATTTAGGTGGCAGAGGGATCTGGGCACTCTGATCAACCAAAATAAATGGCCAAACTCCCATGGACTCAACCCTGGAGTCCTCAGGGAAATCAGTGGGAGTTTTCCCATAGGATTGCACTGCGGTAACTCAAATTAAGCAGGGGAAAGGTTTCTTACTCAGACACTGAAATAAAGAAGTCTCCTCTCGGCAATTAAAATATAGAATTCTACTTGAAAGTGATTAATATTTCTAGTGTCTACTTATGGCCAAGCCACATATCCCCAGCCCTACCAAATATGAACTTAAATACACAACACTCTCTGGAGTTACTTCTCAGTTAATAATTTATGTATTCTGGCAACAGATCAATGCAACTAGAAACTAGTTTAGTAACTTACCTTCGGGGTTGTCTATCTATAAACACAGCAGATTCCTAAGTTAAACAGAACCCAATTGTTTTCCCGTGTAATAGAGGCCAGGGCCTGATTTATATAGTTAATTTAAATGGTAATCTGAAAGAGTTGGGAAAAAAAGGAACCTGTATCATTAAGGGTTATAGAAGAGGGAAAAACTGTTTACTGCTGGGTTCAGAAATATGAGGTATAAATGACGATAAAATGCAAGTATCAAGACAAAAGCAATAAAATGATACCAGTGTGTGTTGTCTGTGCTTATATAAGGGCACATAAGTCCTGGCTGATTTTTCCCGAGGTTGCCCTACACTCATAGAACTGTCTGATGCTGGGATTTGTGTGCAAGTGTGAAACTCAAATTCCTGCCTTTTTAATGCTGGGCTGAGCCCAGTGTCAGAAAGCAAGCAGGGATCCCCCTGCTGCAGCCAGACTGGGAATCTGAGGAACATGGGGGTGTCCAGGCTTGGCCCTCCTTCTTCCTCAAGCCTGGAGAAGAGAGGGGACAGCAGCCTTTGTGGATGGCTGGTGCACCAAACACAGCTTGCATTTGAAAGTGCCTCACAGTGACTAATTAACAGGCATCTGTTACAACTTGTTGAGCCTTATCTTCATTTTCATACGTGCTATTTTGGAATGAAGTTCTATTTAGGCTCCTAAACGTTGCTCAAGAGTCACATTACAGGATTAGCCTTCCTGACAAAGGGGAGGGGATGCTTTGTGGTTGGCAGCACGGGATGGGAGGCTTGGCCCTGTCCTGGCTGCTGCCTTGTCACTTGCTCTGGAGTTGCTCTCTGGACTCTCACTAAGCCTGCACAGAGAGTGAGGTTTCCTTGATGTCTATGTGCACTCAGAAAGCTTCTTTCAAAAGGTGTCACCTAAATAATTGATTTAGTAGTTTTCAGATGCAGCTGAATTATTCTTCTGCAAATATCTGATCCTGCAAACTGAGCTGGGGTGCCCCCCCCAGCTGCAGACATGCATCCTGAGGGGAGAAGGCCTAAAAGAATGTGGAATCCTGGAATGATTTGGATTGGAAGGGGCCTTAAAAATCATCCAGTCCCACCCCCTGCTATGGGCAGAGACATCTTCCACTATCTCAGGTTGCTCCAAGTCCCACCCAACCTGGCCTTGGACACTTCCAAGGATCCAGGGGCAGCCACAGCTTCTCTGGGCACCTGTGCCAGGGCCTCACCACCTTCACAGAAAAGGATTTCTTCCTAATATCTAATCTAAATCTACTCTCTTTTCATTTATAGCCATTCCTCCTTGTCCTATCACTCCATGCCCTGATAAAAAAAATCCCTCAAAGTCCTACCTCTGCCCCATCAGTCCCTGGCTACAGCCAAGACAACCAGAACAGAAACCTCTGGATGTACAAACCACAGCCCATAGAAGCTGAAAGCCTGGAGATGGGATAATAAAAGATCCCCTCTCTGAGGCTCAGAGTGGAGGATTACAGATGCTCGCCCACACTGTGTAATCTTATCTCCGGGTGTTGCTTATGTGAATTGTGAATTCTTTGGCTGTATGTGCACATGGACTGAGGGGAACTTCCAGATCCTGACTCATCTGAACCCTTTTTTTTTTTTTAATTGTCTTTATCAAATTAAAAATAACAAAAGTTCCTCAGAGGAAGATTTTGGGGATACTGAACCCTGTGCAAAGCTTGTCTGTTTGGGTAGTTGCATAGCAGTGATGTGAGTGAACACAAACCCCCTGAATAGGACTGACAAAGGCTTTCATGTATTTTAGGACCAAAAAATGGAAGTTATTGTTCCAACAGGGCATGTTCAAGGCCAGGTTGGACAGGGCTTTGAGCAACCTGCTCTGGTGGAAGATATTGCTGCCCACAACAGGGGATTGGAATAAGAAGTTCTTTAAGGTCCTTTCCAACCTAAACCAGCCTGTGATTCTGTGATTTTAAGGTGGGTAACAACACAAAATATCTGGGCAGGGAAGGCAGAGCCCATGCCTTCTGAGAGACCCTGTGGATCTGCACATCATCTCCTCCTGCATGGACAATTTTGCTATGAATCATCTGTGCAAACACACCCTTATGGTCAGTGGAGAGGAATGGGCACTTTGGGGTACAGCTCCTCTGCCATGTCTTAGTCATCTGATGTAGGAGGAGATCAATTGTGCTCAAGACCTCAGTGGGCTGGTCTTTAGTAGCTAGTCAGGTGGGGGTGACTAGTTTGGATGATGCTGCCTGGATACAGCCATCTAAAGGAAGCATTTGGGCATCAGACTATTTCTCTGGAATCTCTGGAACCCTGCCTTATGGTTCAATTTCAAATGCCACTAAAGAGAAATCAGCTCAAAAGAGAAAAAAAAAATACTCTCATTTCAGAGAAGCTGAAGTAAGTGGGAGTGTGAACATATGTGTGTGTCCACATGGGAAACTACCCTGGAGTCACTGCAGCTCTTTAAATACCCAGGGAAGGCGATGCCAGGCTCACCTCCCTCCTGCACATGCTCTCCCACACGTGGAGGCTGCATGCTCCTGGTTCTCCAGTTTGAATGCAGGGGATTGGAGCAGAGAAAGCTGCTGATGAGCTCCAGGCTCCTGCAATGGGTAACACCAAGCAACCTCACTCGTTTATACTCATTTATCATGTGGCTGTTGGCCTGACTGAGGAGCTGCCCCCAGCTGACACCCACTAAACCATACATTGTTCTAATAAACATAATTAAATTCTCTTGTAGACAGGATTCCTCAGCTCTGTATTGGTGTAAGAGAACTGAGTGAGAAAATACCCCATCAGTGCCTAAACCCTGCTATTCTTATTTCACTGGAAGAGATGAAAGATCAGATCCTGCTTTTAGCTACACTGATGTTGATCTGGAGTGGCTCCTGATGAGTTACCATGGATGAAAACTGGGCGTGGCTGGGATACAATTTGGGCCCAAAGTGTTTCATGGTACATCCTCATAGCGTGAATTGTGTGTGTGCATTAAAGGAAACATAAACACTTCATATTTTGAGAACGAGATAAAAATTCAGCTCCTCTCCTGGCTTTCCTGGGGTGATGTAGAACTGCTTCTTGAAAAGAAGGAGTGGTAAAGCCATTTAAAACTCTTCCCACTGCCCCTGCTCACTCGCAGCAGAGGCCAGCTGGTGTCACCACCTTGGGTGGTTTGTCACCTCACCCATCGTGACCCGCAGTGTGACAGGCGTGACAGTGACACCAACCCCTCCAATCTGTGCCAAGGCCAACTTCTCCTTCAGGCCTTCTGGGGGAAATTCTCACTTCTCTTCCCTCAACAACAAGTAAACCACTGCATAAAGATTATTGAGAAAGTCC
This sequence comes from Toxostoma redivivum, assembly GCA_013397375.1. NCBI lineage: Eukaryota > Metazoa > Chordata > Aves > Passeriformes > Mimidae > Toxostoma > Toxostoma redivivum. The sequence goes on along the minus strand of VXBI01008807.1, from coordinate 272,499 downwards.
CAGGTAAGAGAATGGCCCTGACAAGCCCAGTGCTAGGATGGAGCCTCAGAAAAGGGATGTCAGTGGACAACAAGTAAAGGAGAACAAATTCCTGATTCAAATTTGCAGAAATCCCCCCACATTAGCTGTGGGTTTCAGTCCCTCATGTACCACTGACTTATGATAAGAAGTGAAGCTGTTTGGGGCTCAGTCTGATAAAGAATCCCCCATATTTCAACATAAACCATGGTGGCACCTAATCTTTAGAGAGACTGAAACAACTGGAGAGATGCCAAAACTGCTGTTAAAATGAAGCTCTTCCACAAGTCCAGGTAGATCTGGTGAAAGGGGCAAATATCCAGCACCTCTTTTCTCCTTTGCACCTAATTGCACTTGTTCAGTGTGCAAGATCCCAGTTTCAGAACATGGGTGAGCAGTGTCCCTCATGGGCCAGCCTGCTGACCTGCTGTTAAGGGACATGGGTGGGATGGAGAGGGCTGAGGTTGCCCTCAGGCTGTGGAGAACATCAAACACCCACTTCCCACCCCCTGGGATTTCCACCTTTATGGCACAGGAAGATTCAAGGGATTATCAGTGCCCCGTTTTGTGGGCAGGCTGATCCTGTGCAGGGAGCACTGAGTGGGTGGGATCCCACTGGGGAATTAGTCAGAGGAATGGCTCATTTCTGGATGCTGAGGAGCTCACCATGACCTAAACCCTAGGCCACTTCCAGCTGACTGTGTCCAGAGGCAAGCCTAGGTCCCAGAAAATACTGCACAACTAAAAGTGAAATGTTCACAGCACCTTCAGACTTAGGTTTCTGCTAAATGGACTCTTCAGGCTCTTGATGTCGAACTTAATTTTTTTTTTACATGGTCATTAGTCCCTTTGATGTTTAATTCCCAGGAGTAAAATGAATATGTTAATATTCAGCCTTTTGCCTTCCTTTTTTTTTTTTTTTTAGACAGCGTTCACCTCTGCTCTTTATTGGACCTGTAGTAATAAATGCATAAATAATTATATCCAAAATAGGCCTGCAAGTTAATCTATCATGAGCAATACAGACTGCAGGATTTTTTTTTTAACTAATTATTGTTTTAGGTAGTACATTTTCTAAATAATATGACCTAATAAAGCTTCAGGGAAATACCAGGACACAGCACTTTCATGTCCTGCTTGTGATACTGGGAAGCAGCCTGAGTCATTCCACTCCTGAACCAAATCCCCTTGCAGCTGCCTGCCCAGATAACCCTGTGCAGATCTGACCAGTACTGAGAAAAATCCAGTTAGAGACAATGTTTTGCAGACTCAGAAAATTTAAAAAGCATCATGCTGGCATTAGTCATTCTTTGGGGAAAAAATGATAGAAAGAAAAAAAATCCCCTACTGTTCGAAACGTAGTGGATTTTTGTCCTGTCTTTCCTGGTCTTTCTTTTTTTTTTTCCCCTCTGGAATATCTGAACAAGTAGCAAAGATTGTAAGAAGTGAGTTAATCAAATGGTGTGCCTGGACATTGATGTTGCTTTGACTGAGCACTGTGTCTGTCCTAATTAAAGAAAACTTTTCCAGGGGGTAGAAATGCACTTGAGCCCTTGTATGTTTGTGTTGGTCACTTATTGAACATGAGAAGTTGTGGCTTTGCTTTTTCCTTCAGTGGGGATAAAAATACACTTTTGGCACTGCATTTCTCCATCAGTGAAGAGGGCAGATTTACATCAGCAGCCCCTTCTTTTTCTGCTTTATTTTCCCTGCTTTCTTTCTCTTTGAAAAGAGCATTTGAAACTGATTCAAGATGTCAGGATGACACCTCTTTTTCATAGACCAGAGGCTGAGAGGGTGCCTTAGGAAGCTGCAGGGTGAGTTTCTCCCCATGTATTTGGCTCCAGATTTGACATGACCCCCAGGAATTTAGCAGCCTCTGGAGACAGAGTGAGCATCTTGTATTTGTGGCCCATGAGGGATTCTTGGAATCAGTGGAACTTGTTAAAAAGGTGTTCTCACTGCTGGGTCACCTGCTGACTGAGCAAAGAGATCCCTGCTCACTAGGATATCCTGTGACACAATGAGTGTTGGTACAGATGGTGGGAGGGAAGGATCTGGTTTCATCTTCACTACCATGAAAAATAATTTATCTGGCTCCATCCTCACAGAAAACACTTCTATGAGGCCGCAGACTTCTGGTTTATCATGAGAATAAGTGGGAAGAAAGTATTTCTCTTCAAAATATGATTAAAAAAAAAAAAAGAAGAAGAAGAAAAGCCTAGAGTACCCACAAATCCTCAACCCTGAATCTGAAGGTCTTTTCTTCTTTCTGGCCTCTGCTGGCTTTGTGGCTCCCGAAGCTTTGGCATTCTTGTCACAGCGGTGCCACCAGACCCGAAGGAGATGCTGGCGAGGCCAACCACTGTGCTTTCTGTCAGAGGGGACATCTGCTGAACCCAGCTGTGGCAGTGGCCTGTGAGTGATGGAGAGCTGGACTCGGACTGTGATTCAGCTCATTAAAAGCACCCTGGGGGCTGCCATGGTTATTTGCCCCCTGTAGTGCTGGCATTTCTGGGGCCAGGTCAGAACTCATTGCTCCAGGCTCTGAGCTGAGGGAACTCTCTACATCCTTTGTCAAAGGACACGCATTTAGCCTGTCCCTCATCTTTATCCACCATGGCAAAGGCACAGACCTGTGTCTGAGCAGGCTCCCATCCCTCGGCTCCTCTCCCCCGAACAAATGTGGTCAGCGTGAAACAAAGCCCAGAGCAGCAGCACGTTCCCCTGTGAGCAGACGGAAAGTTTCAAAGGCACAAAGGGTATTTAGGCACCGACTTCAAAGCCAATAAGTTGGATGCTGAAAAAAAAAATCTCCCCCGTAGCCTTTATGTCATGCCACTTAATAAGTAATTAAAAGCTCAAAAATCATGAGTCTGCTGCTTTCATTACTTCCTAAAGCACACTCGATACATCATCACTCTGTGAAATGCTTCACATGTACCGCATCCTACTTTAAATGTGCCAAACAGTGAAGTGCTTAGCATTACAAAGGCAAAGACATCAAGGAAGCTTTGATAAAATCTGCTGAGCAGACAAACATCTCTTTGGTTGGCACTAGCCAGGCTAGGTTTTTATTCCACAATGATTAAAAACATTTCGAGTGAAGGCAGCTCGGCTTCTATTTTAGACACAAGACCATTAGGTGACAAAGAGTGAAACCTTTCATTACTGGGATGGTGGTTAAAGGGGATTAACCCATTCGGCATTCACAGGCTATTGCCAGGGGAAGGCAAAGGTTTTTCTGAGATGTCTCTTCTCTGGTTAAGGGAACTGTAAAAGGGATGGATGGCTTTGCTGTGCTGGTGGCAGAGAGGAGATTGGCAAGATGATGGTCTGCTTGCCAGTCCCAAAATGGTGTGAGGTGTCTGGGGTAGATTCGTAGGATGGGGCTCAGCTCCTCTGAGACAGTGAGGCTGACATCTATGCTGTTGCAAAAAGCAAATAGGCAGGGCTTTATTTTTCCCTCTCAGGCTGTTTGTGGTAGAGCACGTCTGGCTGTGAGCTCTGGATAGTACTCAACATGGTGAAGTCCCAACAGTGACAGGGTGTGTTCCCGTGATATAAATAGACATTTAAGATGAGCTAAATTTACTCAGTGAATCATTTATTTGCTAAAAATGTAGTTTCAGGGTGGCCACGGTTATTTGCCAAATATGATGCATATTCTCAAATGTTTTTGGATCAAATGCAAAAAGAAAATTTGGAAATGTTGAAGCATTTAATTACAGCATTTCCAGAAACATACACACACAGATAAATACCTATCTCAAACTCTGTTATTCTCATGAATTCTGAGGAACTATTCACAAAATGGAGGAGAAAACAATAACATTTCTCTTTCCAGCTTCCCCCGGTATTTTCAGCGTCTGATTGGGAAATCTCATGTCCTGGGAGAGTGCTCCCTACTGTGATAATGATGGGGTACTCTGACCCGGGTGCCTCCTGATTTCTTCAGTTGGAATTACTTCACTTTGTAAGAATAATTAAATACCCACTGGACGAGAGCAAGGGTGAGGATAATTTTGTGGTTGGAGCACTCCCCTGGGATGTGGGAAGTCTCCCAACAGCTGCATCAATGAGTGGTGTTTATACAGAGTGGAGCAGCTCCAGAAGAAGAGAAGAGGAAAGTGCAGACCGCGCTGCAGCCTGGCTGGGGGAGACCCGGGAGATAATGACAGAGTAGGGGATGGAGCTGCTCTCTGCACAGGGCAGGTGATTGTTGTGCAAAGTGGGATGCAGTTGTGTCAGCCTTTTCATGTAGGTTACAAAAATGTGGCCAATTTGGTTCTTCCACCTCATCCCAGAATAAGCACATTTTTTTTAAAAAACCTCAAAGAAGGTTTTAAAGGGGGAAAATCCTTCCCACCTACTGGGAGGGCTCTCATTCAATTCCCCTCTACCCCTAAGGGAGGCTGGACCCGGGGAGCACTTTTATAACTTTTTATTCTGTGGTTGTGATAAGCTCCACCATCAAACCCCAATTTCACCAGCTCATCCCAGGAAGCTGTGGGGAAGCTCAGCATACACAGATCACTCTGCTGAGAAGCAAGGACTGCAGGTCTGACAGCAAACAGAGAAGAATAATTCAGGTCTCATTTTCTGGATTTACAGCAGAAAAATATAAAGAAATCACAAGTACATTATTATTCCTTGCAGTGTTGCATGGGGAGGTATATTCAGAGTGGGTTAAAGCTGAGAGGGTCAGCAATTGCTTGCCTCCAGGAGACAGGGATGTGAGCAAACTATCAAGTAACATGGAACATGCATATTTTCTAGCACCTGAAAAGCTGAGGTTTCTGCAGAGCAAGCCACCACATACTTGTGGGATTAGGCATGTTAAGGAAAATGTACTCTGCCAGCCAGGCTGTGCATTACACACTGACAAGGGCTTGTTCCTCTGCCTTGGCTGCTTGATTGTAGACTCCACTCCACGGGAGAGAAGGGAGGTTCCTTTTTGCTCCTCGTTTGTCCTTGTAAAAGACTGATAAAGCCAGAGAGAAACCAATGTTATCACCTCACAGAATAAATAGCAAGGGAGCTAAAAAAATGATATGTGGAAACTTTTATGCCTATGGACCGTTGCTTACGAACAATTAACTTGAGCTGAGTGCAAACAGAGTCTTTGGGAACGGGTGTGTATTGGTAGAAATATTTACCAGGCCATTGAAACTTGTTGGAAATAAAGCTGTGCAAAAGCAGCCAGTTAGTAGAAAAAATCCTGAATTAAAAAATTGCTTCAGTGCAGGAGGAAGGCTCTCACCTATCAAGATATTTTCTGCTTTTCTGTCCACTGGGAAGTGGGATAAGGTGGTCCTTTTGGGGGGGGTTATGCTTTTATCACTCTACTCAATCATGTCCGACTTTAAAACATCATTTGGTCTTTCTCTACTTAATGTGTGATTCTCAGAGCAAACAGAGGTGCAGCTATTGGAAAGGAAGACCCACCTACACTACAGGAGGGTCAAATTCAGGCTCACTTAGAGGGAGCATTTGTATCCATGCAGAGCCACCCTTGTGCAGGATTTATTATTTCAGAGAGGGCTCTGAGCTGATTCTCTGAAGTGCTGGAGCAGCTCCCAAGTAACAGCCCCATACATGTTTGGGCTGACACTCCACCTGTCCCTGCACACTGCTGTCAGGGGAGCTGCTGTGCTGGGCACGTGGGATTTTGTGCACTTTTTCACTGAATGGAAGCAGAGGAACTATGAAACCCCTTTGGGCTGTTCTGGCAAGTCAGCCCTGGAAAGAGCTCCAAATCTGCAGGGAGCTCTGTTTGTCCTCCTGCAGGAAATGGATGTGTTTTTGAGTGTTCTCTGCGTAATTGTGACCAAATACCACAAGGACATTCTCTTCAGAATGTGTTTCATCATCCCAAATGTGATGTAACACAACGCTTCCTAACCAAACTGTCCAGAGGCTTGTCTGTTATTAAGTTATTCCAGAAGAGCTACTTTACCTTAAATTCCTGTCCCATCCTAATCCAGATTAATTTTTGTGTACAGACAAGCCCTCAGGGCCTGACTCAGGGAGAGCTGCAGTAAATGAGAATCTTTCTGCTGAATGCTGGATTAAGCCCGAGGTACTTCTGGCTGCCTATGCCTTAGCATTTTGGTTCAGAGCAGTAATGCTGTTTTATAGCAGCTTCTGGCTTGGCCTCCCCCACTCCAGAGTGATCCAGTTTGCAAACAGCTCTGATGCACAAATTTTTTTTTTTTTTCCCTCAGTGAAAATGGAACCAGAGGCTCTGTCACAACTCCTCCTAGGAATACAAGAAATGAGTAGCTGGTCCTTCAGCCAGCCTCAGACACTGTGCAAGGTGGGGATTTTCAGTATAGGAGACTGGAATAAATCTGACCTGGAGTAACCACTGTGGACTGCTCATGGAGTAGATCTTGAGCCCACAGCACCAGCCTGTTTGTTCTCCTTGTATTCTCCTATTGCTGCCTTGCTAATCTAGTTGTAACAATTACCTGTTAATCTAGATATGGCCTGTATGATGCATATCACTGCTGTATCTGACTCCTCACAGCCCTACACACAAGGCAGGATGACAACCTCTGCTTTGCAAATGGATATGTGAGGCAGTCTGACAAGACAGGAAGGCTGTGATCTCCTGGGTGTTTGCCTGAGGATGGACTTTCTGCCCCACCTGGCCCCACATGCCCACAGACTGCTCTGACACAGACTTTCTTTAGACCTCTGTTGGGCCACCCCATCTCTCTGTGCCTCATTTGCCACCAGTCCCAAGGGCTGGGACATTAGCCTGGCTCATCTGCTGGGGTGATGCCTCTGCAGGTACCCTGGTGCCAGCTGTGCTCCTGGGGACTGGTCCTGGCAGCAGCTTCAGCAGCAGAGCCCCCAGCCCCACGCAAGCCAGCGGTGTCCCAAACAGCTCCCAGGACCGTCTGCAGATCAGCACAGGCCAGGATCCACTCCCAAGACAAAATTTTCATGTGTCTGCCATATTTCACAGCCTAAAGGGGTTTAATGGACACAGGACCTCTTGTGTTTGTGGTCTGAGAGCCCACAGCTAAGTCTCAAGCACTTTTGACTTACTAGCACAGATGTAGTATTATCCAGTAGTCCCTGAGCCCCAGGGTCTTTCCTGCTTTCTTACTAGCAGACCATAAGGAATAACTGGGGACTACCCTAATTTAACAACAAAAAAAATTTTTAAGCTTGCCCTGAGTAATTTCCCTATCCCCATTATAAACAACATCTTGGCTTGGCCTGCCTCTGCAAGCCTTAGCTTTTTCTTCTTCCCATCCTGAGGAGCAGTAAAAATAGGTAATCTTTAATGAAAGGTCAGCTATTTGGGTTAAAAGCCATGCTGGGATGCCGGGGGGAGGGTGGCTCCATCGGGGCAGCAGCAGCCCCTGATGATGCTGTCCCCCAGGCAGGAGGGGAGGGAAGCACAGCGAGACATTCTGTGCACTCCTGGGCTGATTACTGCATTTATCACGCTCCCAAACCCTGGGAGCAGCCAGCCCCGGTACCCTGCGTGCTCTTACAGCTCATTTCTCTGTGAAACTGGAAACAGGACAAAGTCAATTACGTTATTTTCCAACAGCCAGCCCCTGTGGGACAGTAACTCAGCTCCTGGCTGCTCTTCGGAGAATGGCCAGAGTCCCACTTGAAATTTCCTTACTGGTGGTGACATGGTCACAGCCATGCTTTATTCCACTGCATTAAACACCATAAGGACTTTTATTCTTGAAAACCATGTAAAAAAATATATCATTCTGTTGCTTCTGCTATAGGCTGCTGAAACTGAAACAAATTCATCTCCACAAGTTCTTTGGGAGACCTACCTGGTCTTTGTTGTTTGGGTGTTACCTCCTCTAGGGGGGCACAAACAGAGGGAGGAAAAGTGTTTCAGCCTTGGCACCAGACCAGGAGTGTGGAGGGCAGGGGTGGATCAGATAAGCAGAAATCTAAGATCATAAATACCTCAGTGTCACTGCAATGTGAACAGCAGCAAACCCCTCTGGAAAAGCAAAGTGGATGTGTCACTGAAAGCAAGTTGGATAAAACTGCCCTAATCTGGGAATTCAAGCTTTGAGAAATGAATGGTGCTCAGGAGTCCCCCAGCCATGCCTGTTAATTACCAAAGATATTTATTTTTAACCCAAGGCTGGCTCCCTCCATCACAATACCTACTATGGGACTGACATGGCATAATTGGCCAAAACCCAAAACCACTTGAATGAAGCCTTGCCTGCCCTGCGGGGATGTCCCTGGCTCACCCCTCATGCCATGAGGCTGCTGGGTCCAAGCTGGTAACAATCTGAGCATCTTTACTGAAGTCACAGAAGCCTCAGGGTCTGTGAGCTCAGAGGTAAAGCCAGGGAGAGGAGGGATGAGGTTAGTGTGGATGAGCTCCTGGATCAGTGTGGGGACAAGGATGGCCCTGCCACCACCTCTGTGGTTTCCCCATGGATGCCAAGGGGACATGTGGTGTCACCAGTGGGACACTGATCATGTCATCATGCTGGACAAAACCAGTCACATTATGGGTTCAGACCTGTCCCATCTCACATCACAGAGCACCACAAACCTCTCTTCTCTCCATTTTCTCTCCACACTTCTCTGGTTGGCTGTCAGCTCCATCTTGGCAAGGGGGAGCAAGAGCTCAGCAAAAAGACCCACCCATTCCTCAGCTTTAGTCCTGCAACCCATCCTTCTTTCAGGGTGACACCTGATGTGATGGAGAGGAAGAAGGACAAGAGTTTTGTCACCCAGGGCACATTAGAGATGCTACTGAGATCACAGAGAGGAGATGGAAGACAAACCATACCTCTAGTGAGCAGCTCCCACAGCAAAATAAGCAATGGCAACTCAGCCAAGAACATCCATTCTTGAACAGATAAGGTATTTCCAACCCTTGTATTTCCCATTTGGTTTGATGGCATTTTCCTCCCTGAAAACTGCAGGAGCAGGGAGCAAATGACTGCTGGTCTTACTGTGGCAGACGGGGGTGTAACATTTAAATACACCTCCCCTGTTTTACCTTGGTGTTCTGGAGAGCACAGAGAAGTAAAACATCTGTCTTTGTGTGTCTGGTGGCAGGGGAACATGGATGGATACAGGCACCTGTCAGAGAACCAGGATGGCTTGGGTTGGAAGGGATCATAAAGATCATGAAGTTCTAACTCCTTCCCCTAGACCAGGTAGCTCAAGAGGCTCATCCAGCCTGGCCTTGAACACTTCCAGCAAAGGGACATCCACTACTTCTTTGAGCAACCTGTTCCAGTGCCTCACCACCCATCTTGGACATGTGCTGAAGGCAGCTTTACCCCCATTGACACAGCTGTACAAAAGGTCTGGATCATTCTTAGCCAGGACATCATGGGCAGCTTTGTGTTAGGTACAGAAGTTCCCCTTTCTCCTTCCTAACTTCCCATCCTTGTGGAATATGAGGACTTTGCCCATTTGGACAGAATATCTAGGCATCCCCAAATCCCACACAAGTAGCCACGGGGTGTGGTCACCCTGCAGCCCACGGGCACATATTTGGGCACATCAAACCCCAGCTCCTATTTTTATGCCATGGCCATGCCATATACACGTGAACCCAATGGGCCCCTTGGCTTTGGCAAACCATGACTGACACCCCACCTGTCTCAGTGCTGCCCCAAATAAAAGCACTGCAACACACAAAGAAGCCACAAAAGCCAAAAAGATGCCTTGAGCTGCATTAAAGACCTGGGAAAAGCCATTCCTTTCTGATGGTATCTAGAAGACATGCAAAAAACGTGGCCATTAGCAGGTCTGAAAAGAAGGAGAGGGAGGGGAAAAGACATGGGTTTTCTTTCCTTATAGTTCTTGAAAGCAGAGCAATAATCAGGGGAGATAATCTCTGCCATGTCTAGAAAAAAAAGGAGAAAATAAGGCTGAGGTGGCTCTGGAGTGTTCCTGCCTGGCAGTGGGGGCAACCAGACACCCAGCCAGTTTCCATGGCTCACACTCATTAATCTGTCCCATGAGTCATCAACTCACAGGTCCCAGCAGCTCAGACCCTGCCTTTTCCATGTAGACATGGGCTCTCTGCCCCAGTTTTCCCTTCTCCAAACCTTGAGACAGCCAGAAACCCATGCAATTACCTCCACACCACTTACCTGTCACTTCAACTCATCTTCTTCCAGGTGACTCCACTGAAAACATCGGAGTTCCAGTTTGGTAAATTCAGATTGATCTGAAACATAGTTTGGTTTAATTTGTGGTGTGTCTTCTGTCCTGATCATAAGGTGTTGCATGCTGCATGTCCCATGAATCAAAATACTCAGTTCTGAAGGGTCACTTGGGAAGCTTTTATTTTTTTCTGTGGTATCAGTCATCCTTAGTAACTGGGAAACTGCCCCGGTCATGAGAGCAGGAATTTCAAGCTAACCCCCCTCAGAACACAATCTTTTTCTCAAATCAGGCAAATGGGCCAAGCAAAACAGCACTCATGGAGGACAGAGCAAGTTCTTCCAGGCACTTCAGTCCCTGACTAGTTAAGCAGGTTATAATGGGTTTTAATTGTTACTCCCACAAGCAGCAGCTTTATTTACTGTGGTTGATCATCCCTCACAAAAGATCTGAATCGTCCCCTTGTGTTCAAAAGGCAGACAGCTCTCACCTTCATCTGTGATAAAGTCATCCATAAAGTCATCCAGGAGAAACAGCTCCATGGTCAGGCAGGACCAACACAGCCATCAGATGAGAGCTGCTGAGCCCAGGGAGCCTGAAACCAAGTTCACAGCCCTTGCACACTCCAGGGATATTGTGTCTTCTCAGACAGACACAGCAAAAGAAATTGGGCCAGGAAGTGAAATAATATAGCAAATCCATGGATGGAATGAGAGTTGTCTGCTCTGACCTGGCACTGCCCATGAGCAGGGATCAAGCCCCTCACAAAGGTCATGAGCACTGCTGGGAAACTGAGGCACCCTGGTCTGGTTGTCCCTTTGGATACCCCTCAGCAGGAATCTGTGGGAGGAAGTCCTGGACAGGGAAGCGTGCAGGTGCTGCTGCAGACAGTAGGAAATGTGCTTTTCTGGGTCACCCACAGCTCCATCCCAAATTCTCACATTTGGCAAAGACATCCCTGTAGCAGATGCTTTACCACAGCAATGGCCTCTCTCCTGGTTGAGTTCTCTGAGCATGTTCCTGGTTCCTCACTCCACTTTATAACTCCTCTGAAGCTGAGCATTCCAAGTTTGTTGAATACATTACATTCATCTTGCTTCCCTACAGCACATCAGGTTTCTCATACCACAGTTCTTAGGCTCTATTATCTATGCTTAGGGTAACAGATTCAGAGTTAGAGTTGCAAGGCCTCCAAGACCAAGATGTGAAGTGCACTGATAATTCAGACACTGGAGCAAGCCACTCTCCTGTGACTTAGCCAGAGACCATATGAAGTACAGCAGTGTGAGAAGCAGAGACATAGGTTCCAGGGAATGACAGCACTTGCCAGGGTCATTCTTCTCCATTTCTGTTCCCTGGATGTATTCTGTGTCCCATTTTCACTCCACACTAATGCAGCAGTGATGCTCTCTGCCTTGGACATCTACTGCATTTCACTTCCTTCAAGTTCTGATGGCCCAAAACCCCAGAGAAACCTCCAGGGCTTTAACTACCCCATGTCCTACTCATCAGCCAGTAACTATTTTATTCTGAGCTTACCAAGCCTATGGCCTCAGGCACATTCTCATCTCCTGATAGGGCTTGCACAACTTTTCTGGTACCTTATCAGCACCAAGAGCAGGAACAAGGTGCTTTGCTCAGGCCTGGCCTCTTCCCTTCCACTCTGCAGCCAAGGGCTACAGGCATCCTGGGTCTCCATCTGCCACCAGAGCAGGACCAAAGCTTTGCAGCTCCACCACTAAATGGCATCAGAAGAATAAAAACTTTTCTCTACCACACAGAGCTGTTTGGCCCTGGGATTAAGAGGGTCCCTTAGCAAACGTGGGTAAATCAGAGCATGCACACAAAGTGGATGAATGTTTAAATGGGATCATAATGCTGCCTCCAGGCATACACCAGCCTCACCAATACAGGGAGAACCAGCTTCCAGCACTGGCAGGTTTGCACCACACAGGAGTTTTGTGCATCTTCAGCCAAAGCATCTCAGTCCTGGATCAGGGCATGCATCCCCCCTAGCACTGCTGCCTGCCCTCCTGGGACACCCCACGTGCCAGCACAGCCCTGGCACTGTGCTATCAGCCCCAGGTGTGCTGTTGTTGTTCATAACTCAACATTTCACACTGCAAATGTTTTAATATTCACGCAGTGCTCCCCCTCTTCCCTCCTGCTTCTTCCCCCATGTGGAGATGAGTTTCCACTTGTTGCACCACATTCTTGGAAGAACAGGCAGAATGGAATTAAAAGTTTCAAACTAGCTCAGGAAAGGTGAAAAATGTTGCCTAAAGACAGAAGAAAAAGATTGTCAGCTGAGATTTAGAGATGCCCTGGGCAGGTGAGGGGTGACTGCATCTGATTCCGATGGTGCATCTTATTCTTGTTCAGCCTGGGATGGTCTTTTTCTGACAAAACTTGTTTTTATCCTATCTCCAGTCTATCTACAAAACTATTCAGGTAGAAAAATGCCCTCTCTATTTTCAGAGTCTCCAGAGCCTCTAATAGCCCCTGCCACTAACTGTGGAGTGAGGCAATGCACACTTGAAATGGCTCCCAATTTCCTCAAGCCAGACAGATTGTTTGTGATTCCCTTACAAGCTTCTCTTGTATGACTCAGCCCTATATGAATGGCTAGAAATGAACATCAGGCTAAAACTAACAAAGTGGGTGCCAAGCAATTTTTTTCCCCGGGATACCATTTTTCTGAGAGTCTCACAGATGTAATTAGAAGGTGTCAGCTTTTTGAAGGAATACCCTTGACAGTAATATGCTATAATTCAAACTGAATATTACATTCAGTTTGCTCCCTGGACCACAATGCAGTGCTATATTCACTAAAGATTATCCTCAGGAAAGAATGCCCTGAGTTAACTGAAATAGGACAAAAATCTTCTTATGGTCATTGACAGTTCTGATTAAATTTATTAGACAAATTCAGAAAAGGTGGCTATATTAAAGTGTAATACTGGGATTCAGAAGACCCTGTTCATCCCCAAGATCAAGACCTCATTGTTATATCAATGCCCTCCCTGTATAAAAAAAGATGTGTCTTTTTTATTCCATGCTGTAGCTACTTAGGTGACAGTGGCTTTGGCACAGGATTTCCCATTATTCTGTTGAGCTGGAGAACTGATCATCTTTTACTTTCTTGACTAGGACACAAGTGGAAGGGAGATCTTTTCCCACCAAACACCCAGTGAGCAATGCCTGCAAAAACCTCTGATGGAGTGAGATACAGAGAATCAAATTCAGTATCTTTTAAGTCTGCCTTTCACTCACCTTGATGCAGACTTGTGAAACTAAATCTGAGCCTAAACGTTTCCTTGGGACATTGGAGCTGAAGCACCTAAGCTAAAAGTTGGAGTGGAGCTGAGCTTCTAATAAGCAGAAGAAATAATGAAATAAATATTGATAACCATGCAATGTGCAGATTAAGGTGGGTTTGCCGTTTGTTCTTTTCAACAGCTCGATAAAAATACCAAGGCTAAGACTCGTGTGCCTTTCAGGTGACCAAATCTGCTTTTTTCTCTAGATTCACCCCTGAGGGGTGTCACTGGTGGTGATGATTTCCCTCACCACGTTTCATGGCAAAATGGATCCTTGGGCTTCTCATCTGAAGATAAAGCTCCGGTAAAGGCTGTGATGTTTGACCCTGGATTATCAGTTTAGCCACTTTGTGACATCAGGGCCAAACTCCCCAGCAAGGACCTGGACAACCAGCCAAATCCATGCTACCTCCACCTTCACAGCTGGCCAGATGTGTTGTTTTAACTTAAAATGAGAATTCTGTTGAACAACAGTGACTGGGGGAGACCAGATCTAATCAGGGGGGTTTCTCCAGCCCCAGCTTTCTCACTCAGTCCTGTGTTTTCAGGCAGCTGCTTTCACTGGGGCAGAGCAGAGCAGATCTCAGCTCCAAGCATCGTCGAGGTCGAGCTCGGGGTCCGAGGAATGCATTTCTGCCGCGGAGCACAAGTTGCTAGGAAACCAAACAAGCAACAAGTTTATCTTCAAAGCCCGGGACCTTGGAAACTGGAATTATCTGGGAGGAATACCCTTCAATGGGAACTGTCGCATCTCATCATTCCTGGCAGAAAACATTCCAGGTTGTGACGAGGCGCTGACATGTGCCCAGGGACTCTGCAGTGACCAGATTTCCAATAGCACCACAGTGGAAAAAAATGCTGAGCATAATTACTTTTCAAATGTATGAAGGAAAACAAAACAAAACAAAAAACAACAAAAAACCCCACCAAAAAAAAAACCACAAAAAAAGCAAACAGACAAAAAACCCCCAAACAGAATAAACAAAAAAATTTGAGCTCAAAAGGCTTATTATTATCTAAGAGAGTTTTTAAGCAACAGTGGAACATGAAAAGGTGTATGGCCACATCAGTTATCCATCAGGTCAGAAGCATCAGCAAGTTCCAAAGATCACTCCCTCTGAGTCTGTAGGTGGCTTTCAGCTCAGTTTTCAATTCATGAAATGGTGGAAAAGATCACCAACCTTCTAAGCCTCCAAAGGTTTGATTAAAATAAAGCTGTTACCATCAAAAGCAAGTAGCATTGATAGTGGCAGCCCATCTTGTAGCCCTCAGCCTTTGCCACATCAGTGGCAGTTTCAATCAACCTCATCCCTCTGGTGTGACATGTCCCCATCTTTTGGTGGCTCCAGTACTAGGAGAGTCTGTAAGCAGAGATATCTCAGGTCCCAGAGCAAAGGTCATCTTGGGGCTCAGTCTTGTGAGAGCCAAGGATAGCCAAACACATCTCAGTTTCATTATTGGTGCTCAGGTTGGTGTTTCTGGGGTTTTCCTCTGTCATCCCAACAACACTGGCCTCAAGCTTGGGGTGTTTGGAAAGATTGTCCCATGTGAATGAGGTCCAGCCTTAGCCAGACACCTACATTATGGGTTTGTACCAATGTCACTACATCAATTACAGAAAACTCAATGTACAACCCATCATTTGGAGTTAACCAAAGCTGAAGGCACCCAGCTAATTGCAATACTCAGAAAAATTAAATTAATTCCTTTGGAGAGCATCCCAATATCCTAAAAAGAAACTGTGGCTCCAGGCCTAAAATACCTTCAGAAAAAAATGGAGAGGTGGCAAAGTCTAGGAGAGAAAGCACAGAACTTGGAATTGAGGAGCAGACACACACATCAGCTGAACTACTCAGAAGCCTAATTCCTGGGTGATTTCCTGAGATCTGTGCCAAACTGTCTTTCAAGATCCAAGGCCCAGTCTTTAAAAATCAGCCATGCTATAATGCACAGGCAGATGTTTGTGAGTGTTGCTGCCATACATTGGAAAGAGACAGCCCTGAAAATCTGTGTCATATGCTGTGTTCTGGCAGCCACCAGTGACAATTCTTCTGCTGCAGTGTCAGATGGCTTTTAGGATGGGTGGTTCCCAGTTCTGTTTCTGCAGGCAGCATCAAGCTGCGAGCGGTCATGTTGTGCAATGTAATGATGGACCAGATGTTCCTGGATGGCCATGGATTGGTACAAAATCCTGAGGAAAAGGAAGGAGATAGAAATGTCTGTGTATTGAATGGCTACTCTTATGCTTCTTTAAAAGTTATGTTTTCAAGGTATATCTGATCATCCTTGTCACTTTGAGAGTTTTGATAAAGTCCTGGATGAGCAGGTCTACACCAGCTGTACCATTTGAAGTTCTTTCCAGGGAAAAGACAGGGATAACCATTACCTGGTGCAGAAGTGCAGCTGTACTGTTATATCTTAAAAATTAGCAGTGGTGTAGGTCCTTTGGGTATCTCCCAGGCAGGCAACCCCACTTCACCTTCCTCCTTGCAACCACCCAGCAAGTAGGAGCACTTGCAAATGTGCAATTAGGAGATAACGTCAGCGAGATAGAGCATAATTGCTGGGTAATGGTGTCTTGCCTCTCTACAACCACCACGCCAAAGCAGCGACATTTATTTCCCAGGCGGAAGATGCAGCTTTGCCCCCGTGATAACACAATCTGACAGCGGGCCGGGTCAGTGCCCCAGAGTGTCTCCTTTTGGCTGGGGGCTGCTGGAGCAGTTGTTCATCGCTGAGCAGTTTGCATTCCTCTTGGCTTGGAGCACACGGATGTGCCCAAGCTGCTGAAACACGATTCAGCCCCTGGCTCTGTCACCAGCCTCCTGTTTCCCCTTGTGCACAGCCTTGCAGGGGAACAGCCAGGAATGACCGTGGTGCGAGCAGATCTGGGGCTGGACAGGGAAAGCTGCACTTTTTACTCATCCAGTAAGTCAAGAAGCTTTGTTATCCGTCTGACTTTGGTCACTTCTCCTCTCTGTGGGACAGGGAGGACAATGTACATACATTAGAGACGCAGAGAATCACCATTCTTGCTCTGACCCCTTTGGGCAGTGTCAGAAGAAAAAGAAAGGACGGATTGGCCAGTGGGAGAAAACCATCTGTTTGCTCCTAAGCCTGAATAGATATTCCCTGAGCGAGCAGCTGTGCCAGTGCAAGACAATTGCCTTGCTCCCTTCCCTGGTGTTACCAGTCCCTCCCCAAGGTCACAGAGTAGCTGGGTCTGCTGAGCACTGAGTGCTTTGTGTGAGACCTCCTGGCTGTGGCAAAGGCTCTGGCTCTGTCTGAAGCTGCTCAAGGAGGTCACAGGACCCCATCAGCAGCTGGAGTGGTGGGGTGGAGAATCC
Source organism: Toxostoma redivivum (assembly GCA_013397375.1). Taxonomy (NCBI): domain Eukaryota; kingdom Metazoa; phylum Chordata; class Aves; order Passeriformes; family Mimidae; genus Toxostoma; species Toxostoma redivivum. The sequence continues at coordinate 255,680 of VXBI01008807.1, read as the reverse complement.
CAGGTGGCAGGAGATGGAACTGGGGGAATCACAGCCAGAGCCAGGAAATACCTGTCTACCATGGCCCTGGGGATTGGAGGGAGCTTACCTGCCTGGGGTGGATAGGCAGTTTGGAAGAAGGTTCTTGCTGTTCAGGTAGACACTTGGCCAAAATCCAAGGGTGTCAGTAGGCGACTTTCACAAGAACAAGACACGCAGCAAAAATCCCCCAGTGATTTTCTGTGCTATTATCCCCTACTGGAATGGGATAGATCTTATCTTTTTAAGGTAACTGTCAAAAATTTTCTTGCTGAGAACATACCCCCCTCCCCCCACTACCATTGCCTAATTGCTGCACAAAGTTAAAAATAAATGCACTGCTTTCCACTGAACTGCTTGTTCACAGGAGACGGGAGCAGGGGCTCTCTGGGAAGCTCCTCCACACTGAAGCAAAGCAGAATGTGCAGACAAGACAGCAAACCCTCCCCTGGCTCTTTTCTATATCCACAGCATGAACTTTTCATGTTTACTTCACTCTGTTCTCCTTTGTACGATGTGCCAGGGCTCCCTTCACCATCCTGCTGTGGCTGCTTCTGTGCTTCACCCTCCCAAGAAGATCAGGGAGCCAAATGCTCATCTTCACCTCTGCCTGCAAGCAGGGATTGGGATCCAAGTGCTTCACCCAGACCTGCTGGGATTTCCTCCCTGGGGATCCCACAATGCTTTTGCTGCCTTCTACAAAACACCTGGATTCCTCAAATGACCAGAGAGTAAAGCCTAGCCAAAATTAATGTGGTGCTCCTGTTGCTTTGCAGAGTTAGGGCTAAAGTAGGTGAGAAAAGCACCAAATGCTGTTAAAAGTGCTCATCCCAGCTCTAGTTCCTGTGTCTACTTCTGCTGGAGAAAGGACCTGCAGCCTTGCAGCAGTGACAGCCTTGGGAAGGATGCAGTCAGGAGCACTGCAGGTCAGAAGGTGGAGAGCAGAGCAGTGAACACGTGGAAGGATGTTATCCGTGCCAAAAAGCCTCACCCTGAGGTCCATGGGCTTCAGTGCTCCTATTTGCATGGCCCCTGGGCTCAGTCCTTCAGCACTGGTCCAGTCAGAACAACAGGGAGGAGTTTGGCTTTCAACACAACACTTTACATGGACCTGACTTTCCAAACTGCCCCTTGCTCTTCCTCCAAACCCCTGCATGTTGGCAGATGTGGACTTGGTGGGTTTTTAGTCTTCAAAAAGCCACAGGAGCTGCAAGGAGGGTCTGAGGTGTGCAGACCCAAAGCAGGCTGTGGACTTTTAGCTCCTCAGCCGCCAGGAGACGTTTTTAAAAGTATCCTGCTCAGTCAGTGGAACAGTAGAGGAGGGACACAGGGAGAGGAAAAAAAATCCCTTTTCCCTTGCAGGTTAAAGAAACTGTTTGAGTAGTTCAGTGCTAAATTTCTTTTAAGGATAGTGTAAAAGGGAGCCAGATCTCCTACTTCTTGCACAGATCTATAGTTTCAAAGGATCACCAGGTACTCAAGACCTATCTGGGGATGCCCAGTCAAACTGCATTTTTGGTTGCCTAAATGAACCATCATTTGCTAAGGCTCAATAAAAAAATGGGTTATTTGGGCTCTGGAGTTTGATTACCAAATGGTGGGGATTTCTAGAAGAATTTCCTGCAGTTCCTGTGTTGTACCTGCCAGCCCTGTGCACACATTTGAGATGCCCTCAGGCATCTCAGACAGGACCAGATGTCTGCCTTTAAGCAGCAGAATTACACTCTGGATCTCCCATGGAAGCTCAGACTTGTAGCATGTAGGTAGGCAGCCACGTGCATTTGGATATTTTTGTTCCTGTTCTACTACACAGGAAATAACTTGTTCTCATTTTATGGGCTGTGTCGAAATGTGGGGCAAAGGAAGGAAAAGGAAATCCCTGGCAACATGAAGGCCTTCCTGAACTCAGACAAGTCATGGACAGCTATCTGGTTTCATCCTGAATGAGAAACTAATTCCAGTGAAGTTAGCAGGAATTTTGCATGAGGGTTAAAAGGAAGGATTTCAGCTTCCCGAGAAAACCCACTCACTAAAATTCCCTAGAAATTCAAATACCAGATTGATAAGGTCAGGAAAAAGCAATCTTGGCTGCTTATGCAAAGGCTAATCACTGATCTTTTGTGCTGGTTCTGTGTTGTATCTGCATCTTGATAAAAAATAATCCTGTCATCGGCTTCTGCTGAGAGAGGGTGAAGGGAGGAGTTAGCAAGAAATCTGGTGCCCTTCTCCCAGCAAGGGATTCTGGCACGTCTCACAAGCATCGTCGATTTCCATCAACTCCAACATACTTCAGATCAAGGGGAAAATCTGGAGGAAGGAGAATGCATCGGGCTGAAAGATGATGAGAGTCCCAGGAATTGTGACAGTGAAAAGTGTGACCTCATTTTCATTGGAAAGATAACAGGGAAAAAAAAAAGTGCAGTGTTTTATGCTGCTCGAGTTTTTAAAATAAAAGAAAGAACTTCCCTGTTTGGATGTGCTGCCTGTCGTTATTTTCTAGAACACGGGGTTAAGGTGCATGTTTTCCTCCTAGTTCAGCCCTGACCAGCTCTTTAAGTCCAGGGATTTTCTGGGAAATGCAGAGTCTGACTCAGACCATGAAGTGTCAGGTCCAAAGCCCTTTGACACCACTCTCATTGACTCTGGAGAAGTTTGTAGAGCCTGGCTGCAACTCACACCAACAAATGCTGGACAAGTGAAAATAAGTTGCTTAAATCTGAAGCAGTGCCCCTTGGGTTCCCTTTACAGCCTGTGGAGAGGAGTGAGATGCTGCTGGAGAGCAGTTCCTCTGACCTATTTTAGACAAGATGAGTCACTCCCTGAAAGAACCTGTTTTTCCTTGTGGACCATACGGGGAGTCCAGGATGGCTAGCTCAGACTTGTGCCTGACTTCAAGACAATTCCTCCTCCACCAGTATGTTTCTGTGCTTCACTGCTTCTCACTGCGTGGATCACATCATTGCAAGAGCAGATTCATCCTCACTGCCACCAGACATCACATAGCAGGGTTTGACTGATAACTATTCTGATCACTGTGCGAGCGGCTGCCAGGGTCAGGCTGGTCTTCCAATATAGCTAAAACTGTCACATTTTGTGTGAACAGAGTTATAAATGGGCTCTCAAAAGCGTTTCTGTTCCAGAGGAAATCAGGGGAGATGTGGTGTCACAGGGTGATCCCCCCATGTTGGAAGGACTTGCGGCTAAAACTTGTTTTTAGGAAGCTAAAAACAAGTTACAGGCAAACTCATTATCTGCGTGTACACAACAAATGGTGTGAAAAGAGCTGGTCCTCCTCAGCTCTCCTGTGTGCTGGTTGATATCTGCTGTGGCTCCAGCCAGTCTCATTTATTCTAGTGCAAGTGAAAGCTGTGTCTGGTCAGAGAATTGTAAAGAGAAGGTATGAGAGGGTCAGGGGACTCCCACTGCAGGGATGTGCAGGCCACTTCCTTTAGTACTCTTGTATCTAGTGTTAATTCTATGAAATAAAAACCATTTGACACATCTGCTCTTAGTTATTTGCACAGGCCCAAATTTGCCAAATCAGTTGTCGAAAGCTAGACACTGAGGCTGTCAACATGCATCTCCTTCTGGATTCAGTTGTGATGATGGAGATGTTCCCAACCTGCTTTTTCTGCCCCCGTCACCTTCCATGCAGACCCTCTCACCTCAAATCTGCTGCTGGTTTGCTCTGGAGTCCAGACTCCAGCCTGTTCAGCCCAGAAGGCCTCCCTGAGCTGGGATCAGCATGCTAGTCCTCTGGAAAAGGGCCTTTCCCATGGCTCTGGCAGCTGGAGATGTGCTGGATCAGGCACTGTGCTTCCTCAGGCACTGTCATTTCAGCTGGTCTCCAGCTTTCCCCCAACACGAGGTACTGCACATCAGACAATCTGCATGGCCAGAGGCTTCCCTCGTGCTGGAGCTGCTGGACCCTGGATTAGCTGCTCTCCCAAAAAGAAACACCTTCTCCAGTGCTGGTGATGCTGTAGGTCCTGAGATGGGTTTGTTTAGATATCAGATAGTCAGAGCTGCTCCAGCCCAGCAATTCCAGCTCTGGATATGCAGCCACTGCAGGGAATGATGCCACAGTGATGCAGGGGAACAAGCAACTCCTTCTGCCATCTCCAGCCTTTACAAAGGAGAAGATTCCCCAACATGCTCCCATCCTAGAGACCCCCATGGGGTGCTGTTGGGGCTACAGCAGGGCAAAACAGTTCTTTCTTGGTTATGTCTGAGGTGTAGGAAAGAATGAGGCAGCTCAGCTGCAGATAAAGCTCCAACCCACACATGGGACATACAACTTATTCACTTCAACTGACCACTGGCACAGACACAGAAGCTGGGTGAAAAACTTCCTTCCCATCACCCAAAAGTCCTTCTCAGCCACTTTCTGTCCCTGCTGCATTCACCTGTCATTTGCTTTCTCTTTCCACTACTGTAAATAACCACAAGGGGTGAAACGATGGACAGCCCAGCCCTGAGCCAGCCACCAGCCACTGGGGTTAGCAGGAGCCCAGAGCTGTGAAGGGAGCACAACATAAAGAAGTTTCTGTCAGCTTCCAACTCCTAAGGTCAGGTCTCAGCTGGAGATGCAGTCAGAGCCCTTACAAGCTCAGCTCACTCAAGGCAGGGCTGGGTGATGCACACACCTGAACTTAAGCCAGACAAATTTTTGGAGGTTCCCAAAAAGCCCAAAGTCCCTTTGCAGCTAGTCCGTGGAGAACAGCATCTACAAGTTTCTAGACAAGCCTCAACTTGCCTCCCTGGATCACTCCACACCTCTAAAATATAAGTCTTTCCAATTGCTAATTAGCACAATCCTTGGCAATTCCACTAAGCAGAAGCCACCAGCCCTCCCACACACTCATTTCTGTGACATTGGCATAAGGAGCAACTTATTTGACACCCATAAATTTACCTCATGGTAAAACCCTGTGAGAGAATGAAGAAGCAATTGCCTGGATTTTCAGGTACATATTCCCCCAGGAAAATTAAAGAGGAAGAATTAAACAAACCTACTAAAACACCAACCACCTAGCTGTTAGAAAATAAAAAGTATGGTGATAGGGATAGGGTTGCTCTTTGATGAGGGGCTAATTGGTTTGTATAAGCTCCAGCATCACCGGAGGAATTCAGTGCAGCACATTTCTTGTTTGTCTCCTCCCTTCCAATTCCTATTCATGCATGCACCACGTCTGACTGCAAATTGCAGCCATTTCCACAAACTTGTCACCTCTTCCTCCGAGTGTGTTAGCAAAAGAGGAAAATCAGATGCTCTGCACTTTCCCTCAGCAGCTCTTAGCACATGTTTTGGCTTTAATCGAGAACAAAATGCTTTCTAAGTAGCATGTGATGTTGCTGGCTATCTGCTCCTTGCTCGGGTTATGGCCCAGAGCATTTGGATACTGGGTCACGTTTGATGCTGACATGAAGGTGACTTGCTTGAGACAGGGATTGAAACGTGGCTTAAGCATCTCTGGAGGGAGCAAAAATTTTGCTGGTGTTGCTTTTTCCACACCTTAATGGGGCTGCAAGTTAATTGCAATAGGGCAGCATGGGAAGGCCAGCATGGAAAAGGGTTCTGGGGGCAAAAATGCTGAAACTGGAGAAGACAAAGGGCTGCATTGGTGCAGAACAGGGAAATAGCCTTGCATGTCATGTTGCTCCCCAGAGAGAATGGGACAGGATGAGATGAAGGAGGCTGAAGGAGAGGCATCTCATGCATGCAGGCTCCCAGAGAGGCTGTGCTGCAAGGACTGGAAACCACCTGCAATTCCTGAGCCGGGGATTCCCACGGGAAGGGGCTGCCATAGGCAGGGGCTGTGCCAACACAGCAGGGTGACAAGCCTTGCCTCCTCTTGGCCAGCTGCAGGGAGGGGAAGGGAGCAGATCTGGGATGCAGAGGAGCAAATTAAGGCCATGACAGATGAGCTTTGGCAGGAAGAGCTGTGGCAGCTTCCATCTCTGCTGTCAGGAAAGCGACTGCCCCATAGTTATGCTGCTTGGGGTCGGATCCAGCCCACCACCAGTTTGGGCACCAGTGCCAGGACCAGGTGCCCAGTGGGGCAGAGGGGCAGGGCAAAACAGCTGCAGGCAGAACGGGCAGAGCCGATCTGCCAAAACCTTTTATTTTAGGCTGACATCTCTCCCAGCATTGCTGCTGTGATAACTTCACCCTGGTCACCTTCAAGCCAAGGTGAACCAAGGGCTGGAGTCAACAGCTCTTATAGATCTTTTGGACCCCTCTTGCAGGGAAGCTGGTATTTAAGTGAGTTTACTCCCGATTTATGTCTAATTTACATTACTTGTGCAGAGTCAGCTGGCTGTAGGGAAATGCCAGGTGCAGTAAAATTACTCTTTTTGAAGTAAAGGAGGTAAATTTGGTCCAATTCAATGCAACTCTCCTCCCAAAGGAGAGCAAATAGCCATCTCTGTGTGCTGACAGGAGTCCACACACCTTTTAAGTGCATGTTGGTCCAGTGTTTCTCTCCTGCATCATTTCCTTCTAACTTTGCAACCCTGGCATCATCCAGGCATTTCCAATGGACTGCAACTGTTCTGCCTTTTGTTTGTCTGGGTGGAAGAATCAGCCCCTTTGGTGCATTGGTGTTCCTGTCCTTCTGTGATTAAACTGCAATAATAACAACCAAATTAATTTGTTAAACAGATTTCACACACATTAATGCACCAGGGACAGAGTGTTTACATATCCCTGCGACTTCTAGGTGCTTTCAGTCTCCAGCTGCTGTCCCTGCCTCAGCCTGGGCAGAGCAGCAAAGTCCAAGCTCGCGTTCCTGTTTATTTACAAAGTGATCTCGCAGCCAAACCACCACCCCCCATCCCATTTTTACAGGCTTTTTCCTTATTAAGGTATAAGTAGCTTATTCTCGCCTGTCCTATGCAAAGTCCAGATGGTAGCTAGAAAGGGCAGCCCCATCAGACACCCACCAGCTGTCGCCTGTAACCTCCATGCCAGCCATCCCCAAAACAGCCTTTTATTGCTTGCAACTCTTTAGTTTACACTAACACAATGTTGGATTTTTTTTTTCCCAGGAAGAACAATGAAGTCTTGATCTGAGTTTCGGTATTGCCACTGGTTTAAAGATGTTGGGCAGCCAGTGGCTGTGGCTATAAGTAATTAGGGGATTATAACTATTGCTGTTTCCTTTCTCTATTTGTGTGGGATAGGACAGTACTTTTTTGCTACCTTGTTTCCCCAGCTCTCACTAGTGAGTTATTCCTGTTAATCATTCAAGAAAGTGGGAAAGAAAATTTCTCTACAGAAAAGAAGCTGTGACTGTAAGAGCACAAGGACTACTGAGAGGATTCATGGACTGAGGCAGATTTTTTCACATTTTTACATGTACTAACTTGTGCTTGTCTTGTTCTAAATTTTCTCCCTCTATCTCAAGTTTTCTGTAATCACTCTTAAGAGAATGGTCACGGGTTCTGCTATCAGGCTAATAAAGTGCAGTGGAGTCAACAGACCTGTCTCTGTTGACTTTAAGCTTTGGGAAGTGCAACAGAGAGTAAAAACAAGTCCCTTATGACAATAACAAAGTTGCTGGGGTTAATGGGTGCTTTTGATGCCAGAGATCTTTTAGGATTCATGTAATTCAGAGGAACAAAACACTTCTTAAACTCCCAGCCGTGCGCTCTTTGATTCACTGTGATCCCCATAAATTTAAGGCAAAGCCAGATGAGCTTTTTAAACCAGAATGAATGTGGCCCATCTGAATCCTCACTGCAGCCACAGCAGGAGGGGATTTAGAGCTGCCTTTGGGTTCTGAAGTGTTGTATCTTGGGCTCTCCTATGTCAGTGCTCATATCCCTCCACTCTGGGGGCATGAGGAGGTGTTTATTATCCCTGCTTTTCCCTGGGCACCCACACCGGAGGCTGCCAGGCAGGGAGATGGTTTTAGGCACCTGCCCCTCCTCGTGCTCTCTAAAGCTGTGGCATTTAACTCAAGGCAGTGGGTTTTTTGGCGACAGCAAGATCAGAATCACAGCAAGGGGCGAGACAGCACCAAGCCCCACACAGCTCCAGCCCAAGGCATCTGCTCCTATCCTGCCAGGAGCCTCCAGTCTCCACTGGAGCCAGAGGCAGGGCTGAGGGAACCAGGCACCAGCCCTCATCATGCAGAGCAGCTTTATCAGGAGGGCTGTGTGATAAGGGAAATTATTAGCTAGCTGCCATGTAAAGTTGTCGGGAGTGAGTGGATGCACAAGACCTGAGTGGTCTTGGCAAAGAGAGATCAGTGTTATCCCAAAGAAGCACAAACCTGGGAGCCCTGGGGGATATTAATAGAAACCGTGTGAAATCTGCAGCCCTAGAAACCCTGCTGCTCTCTCAGAGTAATTAGCTGAATATGAAGTGCTGTTTGCCTGAAAGCTGGAAATAGCAGCGCTGAGAGAAAGTAGAGACATCAGTGCATCCATTGGAGCTGGTGTTCAGCAATTAAAACACTTTCTCTGGAAATGCCTGTGAGTTTTAACCACCCTACTGCTGAGAGATGCCCTCAATATCGCTGCCAAAAGTCTGCCTCTGGTCTGTTGGGACCTGCCTTCTCCATCCAGGTGCTTCATTCACTCTGGTGGTGGCAATAAAGCAGCCAAACTGGTTTTAAAGCCCTGCTTAATTCTGAAGCCTGTCACGTTGACTTTGTTTGGACAATAATCAAATAAAAATAGCATCCAGGTTTTTCTTCCTGACACCTCCAAAAACTGCACAGAGGTCCTTTTAAGTTGATCTAATGTGACTGGGAGTGATCTGTGGAGCAGGGGAGATGGTGAGATGGTGACCCTAATTGATATTTTCCCCTCTCCCTGTGGGAATAACATCATAATTTGTCCCATGGTGGCACTGACAGTGTTGCAATATTGGTATCACAGAGAAAACAGTTTTGGCTCTGAGACCATTTTCTTTCTTTCTGATTTCTGTCTCCACCCCTCAAAGAAGGATAGGGTCACCCTCACAGCTGGCATAAGGCTCACAAAGAGGGTTTGTTAAATTTAGATGGGCCTCCATTCAACTGGAAAAGATGGAAAGAGCTATTGCAGGGGTCAAGCTGCCATCTCAGGTCAGAGAGAGAGCACCAAGACAATCCCTGGGACTGAGTCTCCTGCCAGCAGTATTTATGGCTGTGTGATAGATTTCGTGTAGACCCTGCTTTATGTCCCATTGCCTGGGCATTCCTAAACTAGCTGGGAAGCCTGGGCAGAGCAGAGTGATGAAGAAAGCAGGAACAGTGATAGAAGTTTGGTCACAGTGAGGTGACACAGGGGATGGATGTGTGGGAAGCAGCAGTCTCTGACTCACAATCATGTTGTGGGCAAGTGTCACACATCAACCCCACTCAAGATGTCCTCAGCAGGAGCACAAAAAAAGCTTCTGGTCCTTTGCAGGGAACAGCCTGAGTGCCTCATTACCTGGAAACTGAGCACCTGAAGGCCACAGGCAGCTGAATTTGTAGGTGGAGATGTTGGCCTCCACAGCCATTCCTGCCAGCAAAATGATCTGTCACAGCATTCTTCACCAGGCAGATGCAAACAAGCTATGTGAATGCAGCCAGATTATCTCTCTTTTTTCCCTATTTTAGATTATCTCTCTTTTTTTTCCCCCCTTTTATTTTTTTTCTATTATCCAGACATACTTGGGGAGGTTTTGCTAGACCACAGCCCCAGGCTGCTGCTGGTCTGCTGAAGACAACATTTTCCTGCCATCAAAACAGCCCAAACCTTTTGCTGAAATAGGATCTGGTTTCATTATTTTCTTCTCAATTAAAAAAAAAAAAAAAAAAAAAAAAGGAAAAAACACTCTTTTTAAAGGCCGATTNNAAGAAAAAAAAGAGGAAATAATACCTGTTTTTAAGGCCTGATTTCCAAGAATTTAGCATGTCATTGCGGCTTTCCTGCCTCACTTCTGGGTAATTTTCCTCCCACTCTGTCTCAGTCTTCAAGACACTGAGCTGAGTTAAACCTGGGTGCCACTTTGGTTCCTGGTGTTCCCAAAGTGCCACAGCCAGCCTGTCCTTTCTGCAGCTCTGGCCACAAAGCACCTGCTGACAGCTCAACTGCTTGAGATCCACCCCAGCCTGAGCCCTTTTTGCATGCTCTACCTCTCCTCTGGGACTGTGGTGAGAAGAGGCCACTGGAGAGCTGTGAAATTCACTTTAGGGGCTGATGAGGTCCAGAGAGCTTGGAGATGGAAAAATCTTGGAAAATCTTCAGAGAAGTCACCTGCCCAGATGAAATGCTTAGTAATACCATATGTCAGCCCAGAACTCACCTTTGCTGAGCAAACAACTTATCTTCATAGCATAGCTATCAAGTTCTACCCCCCTTCCCTGATTCTTGGGCTAGAGGCTCAACTGGAGAAATCTGCTGCACCTGAGGAGATCAACCCTGAAGCAACAGACAATTCATGATTAAATTGTGATCTAATTATCAGAGCAGACATACCAGAGGCACCAGCTAGCTGAAAAGGCGGGAAGTGTTTCATTAAAGTGATTTTTTTCCACATTTGTGGAGCTCCAGGAGAGGGTTGGTTGAGTTTATTCCAAGGTAGATAAACAATGAGTTGAAAAGCTCCTTCTCTCTGGTCATGGACTCATAATTAAGACTCTTAGGCTCCTGGCAGGGTCAGAAATAGGACACAAGTGCAGCAGCTGAGAGCTGGGCTGGAGGCAGAGTGTGTAAAGATGAATCATAGGATTATTAAGGTTGGAAAATACCTGTAAGATCACTGAGTCCAATTGTTGACCCAGCACCACCGTGTTCACCCCTAAACCATGTCCACAAGTGCCACATCCATGGCTTTTGAACATCTCCAGGGACAATGACTCCAGCACTGCCCTGGGCAGCCTTTTCCAACACCTGAAAACCCTTTCAATAAAGAAATTTTCCCTAATATCCAATCTAAACCACACCTGGCACAGCTTGAGGCCATTTCCTCTGGTCTTGTCACTTGTTATCTGGGAGGAGGGATTGACTCCCACCTCTCTACAACCTCCTTTTAGTTGTAGAGAGCAATAATGCCTCTCCTGAGCTTCCTTTTCTCCAGGCTAAACAATCTCAGCTCTTTCAATTACCTCTCATAAGGTATAGCTGGGAACTCTTCACTCCAAACAAGCCAAGAATTTTCTCAACTCTAGTTCAATAGTTTGTTGCTGTCTCTCTCCACATCCTGCTCAAGCCCCAAATTACTGCTGGGTGCTGACCCATCCCCCTTGTCTCTCCTTGCAACTTGTCTGAATTGTTGGTGCCTTTTTCCTGCAGAATTTCAGGCAGGTATCAAGCAGCAGACTCTGCTTTGGGCATGGAGCTCTTTGCTCTCTTCTCTTCTTGCCTACAGATTTTTGAGCCAAAAACCACAAGAGAAAAAAAAATAAATCTAAAAATGCTTCCACCTGGTATAAGGCTCACAGAAGAGCCTCATTAAACTTTGATGATTACACATTCAAATGGAGCTCAGTTGGACAAAGAGGGAGCTGCTGCTGAGGACAAGCCAGTTTTTCAAGACTCAGCTCAAAGGGGCTGTTGGCTAAATGTGGGAAAGCTTGGCAAGGGATTTAGCTCCACCAAGGAGCCTGATCAGAGAGCCAACCTGACAAAGGGTTCTGGCACTTAGAGAAATCAAGGTCTCTCCAGCCACTTAAAAGGAAACTTGTGTAGAAGGAAGAACAAAGAGGCAGGATTTTTTTGTGTAACACAGGCATCCTTTGAATTGAAGAACCTGCATAGTAAAAAGAAAGCTTCCTTAGAGGAGGTGGGAGCAGTGAGGGGTTTAGAAGAGAAGCCCAGTGTAGGAGGAGAAAGATACAGGACATTTTTTGGGGTATATTAATAAAGTCATCAGAGTTTAAGAAAAAGCCCAAATCAGGCAGGGAAGTGCTGCTGATCTTGTGTTGTTTTGCCTCTCCAGCTGTTTATTCCTTGTGCCACAGTGAAGAGTGACTGTGCTTTGAGCTCCTGCAAAGTACATGCACTTGGATAATCCTGCAGCAGCATGACCTCAGGAGAGAGGAACAACAAGCTTACAGTGTCCTCAAGGACTGACCAGCACATCTGCACCACAGAGCCACATGTCTGGGGGACAGCAGCAGGATCTGGGGAGCTCCAGAAAAGCAGGAGAAATGCAGCCTACTGAAATGAAGAGGTCAGGCCAGGACACACCTGAGTCACCTGTTGATTGGTGGTTCAGTGGAGACTCTCACTGGAGCTGTGCCAGGTGATGATTTACAGGGAGATAGAGCAGCAAAGCTTCCCCACCATGAGAAAAAACTCTAGCACAGAAACATTTATTAAAAAAAAAAAGTCCTGTTTCTGGCCCATTTATTCCATTTTGATAACTGGGAGCAGTAAAGCCTCTGGTCCCCCTGCAAGTGTTTGCTGGCACCCCATCCCTGAGAACAGTGAACATTCCTCTGAGGATGGTTTATCAATGCTGATCAGCAGCAGTGGCTGAAGCTTTTCTTCTAAAATCAATTTCTTTTCAAGATTGGGTTTTCATTACAGGGATTTTAAAATCATCCTTTTGCTGCAAATAAACTCACTATAATTTGGAAACACTTGTTGCTGAAGAAAAGACTGAATCAAAATATGTCCATGGAGATGTATACATATATGGATGAGTATATATGCACAGAAAAGTGTTTACATTTTGTATAATAGTTGTGTATATGTATGCAGTTGTATTTCCCCATAACAAATAGGCATGTATCTTTTCTCTGAAAAGGGAGAATTTTTCCATGGAAAATTTAGACAAAACCGAAACTCTTCTCAGTGACCACCATTTCCCTCAGGCCACCTGTTGGTTCCTCTCTGGTGTCACAGTATTTAACCAGAACTTTTCTGCCTGGGAGGGTGGTGGTACACATGGCCCTGCCCCCTCCCCACCCTGGAGATGTCCCGTGCCTTGGGGAACCCCAAGATCACAAAATTTCCCCCCACCACAAAAATCCCATGTGCTGCTGTGTGTCTGCAGGGCTGGTGCTCCCAGTTTAGGGCAACCCCACTGGGAAGGTCCAAGACAGTGGGTTAAAGCAGCCTTGGGTTCTGAGGTTCTGCCTGTGGCTCCAGGAGGGTCAGGAGCTAGGTTTGTTGAGCAGCCAAGTGGCTGGGGGTATTTTTGGGTTTAACAGGAATTTGAATTGGGAAACACCAGAGTTAAAACTGCACCTTTGAAGATTTTCCCCTGTCCAAACATGACTGCTGAGGGGTAAGTGTTCAAACTCCTACCTGTCCTCTTGAGAGAGAGAAGAGAAGAGAAGAGAAGAGAAGAGAAGAGAAGAGAAGAGAAGAGAAGAGAAGAGAAGAGAAGAGAAGAGAAGAGAAGAGAAGAGAAATTTCATTTGAAAGGGACCTTGAATGATCATCTGGTCCGACTGCCTGACCAATTTGGGACTGATCAAATTTAAAGCATTGTCCAAATGCCTCTCAAATTCTGATAGGCCTGAGGCATGGACCACTTCTTCAGGAAGCCTGTTCCAGTCTTTGGCCACCCTTTCAATAAATAAATGCTTCCTAATGTCCTGTCCAAACCTCCCAGGCATAGCTTTGAACCATTCCCATGTGTCCTGCCACTGGATCCCAGGGCGAAGAGCTCATGTGTCCCACTGCTTTGCTGTTTTATGGCAAGGAGGGAGGCAGCAAGCTGTGAACAAAAGAGTTGTGGAGGGGGGAAGGGAATATTTGCTCCCTTTCTTGTGTCCTGCTGGCTCGCAGAGCTGCCCTTCGAGGAGCCCTGGCTTTCATTAGCGGTCCCTGCTTGCCGTACGTGATCAGATGCCGGCCATGTGAACAGCACAGCTCCATCCCAGCCTGCTGCTGGCTCCTGGCCACCTTCAGATGTTTGCTGGGAGCAGCAGCTGGGAAGCCTGCAGAGCCTGGAAAGGCTTTATCGAATCTCAGCAGGGCAGAGAGCAACCTGGAGGGCAGAGTCCCTGCGCCCCACTCACAGCACCCAGCGCTGAGCAAGGTTAATGAGTGTCGCGAAGGGACCTCGTTAATTTAAATCCACATCCTTGGGGATTAATGCTGAACAATGCTGACTTCACACCTACAATCGAAGGGTGTGGCATCCAGAGTTTTGGTCCAGGTTGTCTAAGTGCTGCCCAGGGAATATTGCCACAGGGCTCTGTTCCCAGCCCTGTACGGCTTGGGTTTGGATTTATTCCATTTTCCCTGCTCTTATTCCTGTAACGCCCAGCAGACCCCTCCTTCCAATCCGTGGCTATGGGAAAGAAAACGGGAAAAGGTGGGTTTGGGGAGTAGGAGATAAATGGATATCAGGAGGTCAGCTGAAGGAAGGAGAGGTCAGGACTGAGAGAGCACAGATCAGATAACGGGTTAGGCAGGGTGAAAAAGAAAAAAAAGACAGGAAATTCGCATTTGTTACAGGAGAAAAGGAGGAAGCAAGTAAAGGGTATGAAATGGGTGAGGATACAGTTAAGTTAACAGCCAGGGAAGATGCAAGGTGGAAGAAAGCAATTTTTTCTCTTCGAAAATATGCAGATGGGTTTGACTGCAATGTTTCACTGACTGAAAGCAATTTCAGGAAATTGTTCCCAAGTGAAAAAAATAAAATACGTTTTGGTTTTTTTTTTAGCAGAAATATTTCGCTTCTCTTTGAAGCTTCTCTCACATTAACAAATTATCTGAGCAATTTATAAAAATACTTAAGAGATCACTGTGGTCAGACAAAGTGCTTGCTTGGCCCAAAACACAGTTATTTCATTAAAATGCAGTTTCTGGTTACCCCCATGGCAAATACGTTGATTTTTTCCATCCTGGCCACCCCTCACCCCTATCAGTTATTTGTGCAGTTCTGCTTTTCAGCAAATTTACACAGCTGACAGCCGAGGATACGAGCCCTGCAGATGTGCACGAGAGGGAAGTCCTGTGAAGCAAGGAAGGTGATCATTAGAGTCTGACCAAATCTATTGCCTGCGAATATTAGCAGAGCACAGCTCAAATCTGTTACGTGGGCATGGAGAGGGAGGCTGCTCTGCTCTCTCTCGCTGGTATCGTTTTAATCCGAGGCACAGTCAGCTGAGTTGGAAGGAAAACAGCTTTCCAAGCTCTTTTCCAAGTCTGGGGTGTGTGAATAAACACTCCAGCTCGCAGAGGAAGCTGGTGACAGATGGAGCAAGAGCTCTCAGCTCTTCTGCTGTGCTGGCCTGGGCTCCAACCACGAAACCACAGTGACTTTTCCCATCAGCTAACCTGACTCACCCCTGCACCCTGCTCAGCCCTGGCCCACCGGTGCTGAGCCAGCAGCTGGGCTTCACACAGGCTTTGCAGCCCCTGCACTTTGCTCCATCACTGCAGCTCGGTGCAGACATCCCTGAGATGACCCATCACAGCTCATGGGATCTGAAACAGGTCAAGGAACTGTGGGAAAAGGAGGAAAAGTTGCTGGTGCTGAGCTGTGGGTGCTCATGGTCTGGATTACCCTGCTGGGGGCATTTTGCACAGTCAGTGCTTTGAAAACAAAAGACACATAACTTGTTGCAACAACTTGAATTTGAAAGGTGATGGTCACACAGCTCTCATCATCACATGTCCACAGTAATTTCTGTATGGGCTCATAGGGGGGATTTAGATAAAGGGTTAAGAGGAATTTTTTTCCTGTGAGGGTGGTGAGGCACTGGAACAGATTGCCCTGGGAAGCTGTTGCTGCCACATCCCCAGAAATGTTCAAGGTGAGGCTGGACAAGGCTCTGAGCAACCTGGGATAGTGGAAGGTGTTCCTGGCCATGGCAGCAGAGTGGAATGAGATGATCTTTAAGGTCCCTTGCAGCCCAAAGTATTTTATGATTCCATGATTCTAATGTGGTTTTGCACATGGATATTTGCACCAGTTGTTTTTGGGTTCTTGTTTCCAGGCTGTCTATAAATCAGCCCAATGATCACTCAAGCAGCACTTTATTTTTGAGCAAAGCATCACCTTTTGCTTTTACATGAAGCGCCTGACTCCCAGCTGAACCAGGAAAAATAAACAGCTACAGCAAAGTCATCACTGCACAAAACTAAGAACTGCCATGCAGGGATTTGCATCTCTGGTTGCAAGCATATAGATTTCTCAGGCTGGCAGAACCTCTTTACTTGGTGTAAGTGGGTGGGAAGAGGGTTTTAATGATATTTTACCTGCTGCTGCTCTAAAAAGTAATGGAGAGTCCCAGCAGCATGGGCTGAGCGATTCTGAGCAGTGTGTTTAGATAAGGATTTACTTGGGAGTGGATTTCTCTGTAACCACATTTCTCTTCCCTTATTTACTACGTGTCTGCATTATCCTCAGCTCACAGAACCAGTTCACATCTGATTCCTGAAGTTTTTATAGAAGACCATGTGATTTCACTTAACTCCCTTGCTCTTGGGGCCACTCAGCTGTTTACAGGCTGCACCCGGTGCAGGAGCAGTTTCGTTTCTGCAGAAATGACGCTCAGATTTTTCCAACTCCTTGGACAATCGTGTCCTTTGCCAATGTTTTTTTCTGAAAACCAAACCTCTTCAAAGTCCACAGCTTTACAGGACTTTATTAACTGGAATTTATTCTTGGTGTGTTGGAAGCCTTTTTGATTAAGGGTAACCATTAGAAAAGCAAATGAGACCACGGTAGATGATTTTCTTTCCCACCTCAGGAATTTGGGGGCTTGCCTCCTGGTTTTGAACTAATTGGACCTGCATGTGCTGGCAGCTGTGCTTGAGGTGTGATTTTTGCAGGGTAAAGAGGTTGCCTGTGGCCAGGTGGTTGGAGCAGAGGGGTCAGGAGGAGAATGATCCCCAGAAATGGGTGCTGCCAACCCATGGGATGCCCATATCCCCTCATCACTCTGGGTCTGATGCCTTTGGGACCTAAAGGAGAAGGTTATAGGAAATGGTTTGCCCTGGGATTTTCTGCCCAGCCATGGTTTTGTTTGTGCATACAGGTGTGTGTCTGCATCACACACGCACAGAGAACCCTACCATTATCCCCACGGGGCCTCGGCTGCACAAACACATACAGGGAAGCTCCAAGGGGATGTAAATCCCAAGCACTCGAGGCCTTAGGACTGCTCCTGCTGCACACCAGGCAGCCTGTGCCTCAGCCTTGTTTTACTGCACTGAAAAGTGTGGATGAAAACACCCTTAATCCCCTAGCCAGCATAATTTTTCCTGCAAATAACCCATGGCACATGGGTGTTTGCAACTCTCATTTGCACCTTAGAGAGAAAGCAGCTGCAAGGGGATATGGTGGAGTGGTAAAGGTATTTTTGATTACTTTTTGTTATGTTTCCTGGGTTACATTCATGCTAGTCTTGCTGTGAGCAGGGTGGGCTGCATTACAGGCCCTTAGCCCCTCTGATAAATGTATGTATAACTGTGGTTATTCAGGAGAGGAAACCTTTGTGCCAGGATAGTTTATTTTATTCTAGGAACTGCTCCAGACTATCCACGCCAAAGCTCTCCTCTGATGGCAAAGTCTGCATCTTCCCTGGGGGACAGGTGTTTTGCTGCTTCTCCCACCTGAACCCTTTCAAGTACACACAAGCCCCTGAGGTGAGTTTGTTATCCTGACACAAAACACCAGCTAACAGAGTGGAGTCCCTCTGGGCTGCTCAGTAAACATCTCCTCCTGCAAACGTGGCCTCCAGGCACCAGTTTGGGATCCCAGCTGCTCTGATTTCGGATTCCCAGGCAGTGCTAACTGGTACTGAAATGGGTAAGGTGCCAGGATGGGAACTGGGGATTAAAGAGCAGACATTCTGCCTCCCCAGCCAACTCCTTCTGCTCGGGGGTGAGCCCCTTCTGGCAGGCAGGTAGGGCAACCATCTCATCCACCAGCTCCTCTGCTGTGCAGGAGAACAACACCTGATGTCTGAAGCAGCCACAGGCTGGAGGTGTTTCATTCCAGGCCAGGGTTCATCCCTTTTCCATCCCTTATGCTTTGCACGTGCCAGAGATGTTTGGAGGGAAAGGCAGGGAGATACCTTTGGAGGGATGTCCAAACCATTCTGCAGCCCCAGGCTTAGCCCAGCTCCATCCCTCAGATGGACAAGGTACCAGTGCTGCTGGGTACCCCAGGGCCTGCCTGCAGCAGCCAAGTGTGGGAAACACTAGAAGTTTTGGAGCTTGAGCAGCTCCAGCTCCTTTTCTCAGATATGAGAAAAAGATAACACAGCAGCTTTCTCCAGTTCCCAGAGCACTCCAGCCCTTTCCTGCTCTCCAAAGCCAGGCAACTTCACAGGTGCTCAGCACCCAAACTACTGGCTTCACCATTCCCTCGTGTTCCCCACGCCACAAATCTGCAGAAGCAAACTTTCCCTTTTCCTATTTTAAAAAAGAGAGCAAGAGAGAGGGAGAGGCGCTTTCCAGCCTCTCTGGTTGCAAACCAAGGTAAACTCTTGCCTTTGAGTCCACAGCCAGGCAGACTGCAACAATAACACCCGCAGAAAAGGGTGTGCTCCCATTCATCTCTAATGGGTGTTAACTTGGAAGGGTTATTATGACTTCCCTCGATGCCAAGAGCCCTAACCATTTCACTGCTGAGCATCCCAGCCCATAAATAAATCCTCTGGCTGGCTGTGCAGAGACCTGGGTGGGTGGGAAGCCGTGTAGCAATGAGGTGTGGACTTTTGGATGTGCCAGGAGTGGGAAATGCTTTGGTTCCTGCTGATGCTCCCAGCTTTTCCACAAGCCTGTGTCCATCAAGGCCAGGCAGGGATGCCCTGGAGGAGCAGCCTCAGGAAAGGAGCCAGGAGCCCTGGTGAATTTATTGTGATTTTGGTAAAAATCACCTCACAGCAGATTCAGCTCAGCTGCACAAAGGGATCATCTGGCAAATGCCTTGTGCTGGGTTTCCCTGGGAAACTCAGCTGGCGTTAAAATAAACAAGGTCCCAGGGAGCAGAGGGGGGAACAGGGTGGAGGTGGCTGTGGGGAACTCGTCCCTTTCCCTTCCTTTGAGTATTTGTGTGCAGAGCCACTGGTGAGGTCAGGTCCCCACCGTCCCCAGAGCTGCATAAAAGGCACATGTTTTAATAACCTAATTAGCCAAGACAGCCAAATAGGAGGAAGAAAGGAAATGTATAAAGAAAGGGAGTGGTTCAGGCAGAGTCACGAAGGCTTTGCTGCCTCCATCTCCCTGCTCTGAGGGAAAGGAACCCACCCTCCAATATGCAAAAATGGAAATGGGCACAGAGCCTTCTTCTGAGCAGAGGTGTGCATGATCTGCTCCAATTCATTAACTCTGGAACCTGCAGCTCCAACCAAGTGTCTCTCGTCCTTATTTCTGCAATACAAGCATGATTAAAGAAAATAATCTGGCATATCACTGGTATCTCATGTCCCATCATGTGAGAGTGGCTCATCCCTCCTCCTGACACCCTACAGATGGACCAGTGAAGAACTGGGGATCTGGCATTGTCACAGTGTGCTTCAAAGGGAAAAAACTGCACAAGGCCTTGGTGTTAGCACCAGAAATCATCCATGTCCCTTCAGCTGCTTTTTTCTATTACTCCTGAGGTTTCTTCTGGTATATATATATATCTCAGTGGGGCACAGTTGAGTCTAATGTAAATAACTCTGTGCTCCTCTACTGAAAGTAAAAGGAAGGAAATTAATGACAACAATAAAATAAAGCCCAAGCCTCCCACTTACAGTCAGTGCTGGCTCTGCCCAGTTAACCCTTGTTTGGTTTTGGTTTCCTGATAGCCAGGGAAGGTGGTTTCCTCTTAGTTTGTGCTGTGCTATTTTAGTTTTCCCCTCTGCAATTGTTTCTCTGCTCACAGCAACAGGAATGTAAAACCCAGCCTGCTTTTAACTCCACACTTACCATTAATAATTTAGCTTTTGCCATGGGGGTGGCAAACACCCCAATAAGGCACTGCTGTGGTTGGGGCTGTAGAGGTCTAAAAAATATTGTTAGTGGTATGTTGAGTTTCAGGGCTAATGGATCAATGTGAGGATTTTAATCATGTATAAACCCCCCACATAGTAAATATGATGTGATGGAGAGCTTCATGTCCCCTCCAAAGTTATTCATCCCCTTTCCACTGAGTAAATCCCAGGACTGCAGCACATGTGGGCTTGATGCACCTGCTCCATGCTGTTTAAACTGAAAAATGCATAAATAGCATCCCCCTCGCTTTATAGAAGAGGAAATGGAAGGCCCAAATTAAGCTGTTTTCTCTAGGTCACACAGTAAATGCTCTGGAGACGTTTCTTTATGTAAATTCTGCACAAAAATAAAGACATTTGGTTTTTGGACTGTTTATCTCATCAGTGCAAGTCTTGTACATTTGTCTGAAAAACTGAGTTTCATCCTGCTGGTGAAAGACAATCTTTGATCAAATTCAATCATTTTATTTCAAAACAAGTGTCCCTACACAGATTGGTGCTTTAAGAGGTAGGTTTGTTTGGAATAAAGTTGGACACAGTTCATCCTTCAGAAAGGGGAGATAATTTCTTCATGGTTTGTCCACATAAATTCCCCCACTGATAATTTAAGTTGCTGAAGTAAATGTTAGTGTCCCTTAGGCTGTTTCTAAAACTGGGGGCCTTGGGGGGTGGAAGGTAAAAAGAGCATGCAAACACCTGCTAAACACTGGGGCATGGGATGGGCTTAGATGTAATTTGGTTGTAAATGTCTCATTTTTTTCCTTGGCCAGACTGGCTGCTGTGGATGTTTTGCCCAAAGAGCTATCCCAGGTCCTTTAGGGTTGATTTCACTGTTGTCTACCTTTGATATAGAGTAACAAGGGAGAAAGAAATCTGCTCTTTGTCTTGCTTTACATCGTGATGCTGTAGCTGTGGTCAACCCAAAGGTGCTTTTTGCTGTGACCTTTTGCTCTGCATACTCAGTATTTGAGCTTGGGTAGAAAAGAGGCCAGAAACCTGCTTAAATGTGCTGCTGTCTCATGCAACCACAGCTCTTGCTAGTCTGTTGTCTTTGTGTGACTTCATTGTTTCTTTTAACCTGTGGGACCCAGCTGTCAAGGTACTCAGAGATGCAGAGAGCAGCAGTGTGTCCAACCATGTTCATACTCCAGTTTCTCCATGAAAACCATGTGCATCTTTTGCCTGGGGGAAGCAAAACCTCTGTTGAGTTGTTGATGCAGCTCAAGCCTCATCCAGTGCCCAACAGGTGGAAGGGAGGGAGCCTGGTGATCATCAGGCTGCTGGGAAATATTATTTAATTGGCTTTTTGCCTTTAATGTGACCCAGAGCACCAGCTCCGATGCCCTTCTGTAGCAGCTATGAAGAGGAGAAATCCCAGAAATGGAGCAAATACTACCAGAAAACATTTGAGAAATGCTCTCACATTTGAGAGTTCTTTGCTAAATTGGAAGGAGGGTAGCTGCCTAGACCACTTTGAAAGACAAGGAACACAAGGTGTGAAATAATTTTTCATGACAGGTTCAAAATCAGCCCCTTCTGATGCTTTTTTTCCCTTGTTGAGTCACAGGAGAGAACCCACATGCTGCCCCCCTCTGCCTGCACACCCCTTTGGTGATAAAGAGCTGGGCTGGTGCCGAGCAGCTGCGACTTTATTTGAGCTTTTATCTTTTGTTTTGTTATTTAACAAGAAGCTGGGGGGAAAAAAATTAAAAAAAAAAAAAAAAGAAGAAAAAAGCGTGCAAAGAATTGCACAGCCTTCGAAAACAAGCCAGAAGATATAGAAGAGGTTTGTGGTTTGTCTCCCAGACCTGGCCAAGGTTTGACCATTTTATAGCAAAGTGGGCTGCTAGGAAAGGGAGTGCAAATAGACCATCACACTTCTTGTCCCAGTAAAGTGGTTTACAAACCCATCCTGGATGTGGAGGGCCTGCAAGCTCCTGAGACCTTCTTGAGTCTGATTCCCCAGATGAGAAGGTGCTTCAGAACACTTGCATGTGAAGGAGAATGCGACAAAGGCCCTGCAAAAACAAAGCAGCAAGGTCTTTGAGGTGAACTGAAATGCACAACTGAAACCACTGTGTTGTCTGTCTTTGACAGCTCTTCCTCTTTTCACCATCTCCAGAGCAGCAGCTGGGGCTGCTGCTCAGAACAGACAGGATGGGAAAACATCTGCTGTGGTCCTGGTTGTCCCTCCTTGTCCTCACCACTCACCCTCTGCTCCCCAGCCAGCTACAGGAGGGATGGGACATCCTCTTGGTCATCACCTTGTTCCCAGCAGGTCAGATGGGGATTTGCCCTGGGTGTCAATGGGATGAGTCTTCATGAGCTGTGCCCAATGTGTCCTAAAGCCCTGAGTGGTTTGATGCTGCCAGTGCAGATCTACAAACTGGATGTACAATTAGACTGGGCAAAGAGGTATGGAAAAAGCAATTTGTTTTACCATGGAGGAGATGTTTTAAGGATTTCAGTGGTGCTGTGTTTGATCACTCAGAAAGAAAGTGTTTCCATGATGCAGGAAACCCAAAGGACAACTACTGTAATATGTGGGTGATACTGGGTTGTAATGAAGTCTGAACAAGATCAAAGCTCCTTTGCACTCATGCCTGAACTCACACATGGAAAGAGATGTTCCTGATATACCTGGATACACCAATCTGAGACAAGAAACTTTAGCATAATGCTCATTTTACAAATAGCATTGTATTGGACTGGTAGATTGAGAGAATTTTTTTTGTGTAGGGAGGTTTCTGGGTGTTAAATTTTGGTGGGAATTCCAAACTCCATGCCACTTGTAGAGCTTGAAAACATGTCCAGACCAAATGATAGAAGTGGTGCTTTGCTTTAAGCCCTCATTGTTGTCTGGGGTCCATCAGTGTAGCCAAAACCTTTGTGCATGGGTGTGAGCTGTTCTGAGGCTGGGCCAAAATTCACTGCACCAGGCACTAGTAGGGGGATTAATCACAGGAATTGTGGATATCTTCAGCTGGATGCTCACCTTGGTCTTCTCTCAAAGTCAGCATGAAGAAAGACCTCACCTGACATCTCACACAGGGTGAAACCTTGAGTTTAGGGTGAGTGCTATAGGTTGAAGAACTACTGCAGAGAAGAATTCATCCTTCATATGGAGTGAATGTGCTCTGGGTGATCATGGATACCTGTTACAGTCACTTTTCTCATGCAGTCAAGTCCTAAATTACATGTCTAGGGTGTTGGTGGAGCTGGGAGAAAGACCAGCTCTCCAAAGCTGCTGATTTAATGCCCAGAAAACACAGTTTCCTTTTAGACCCACAGACAGACTTGGCTGGATGTTAGAAATTCTGTCCTTCAGGAAACACACAAATTTGCTTCCAATTTATCATTGCAAATCTGAATAAAAACCCATAAAGTTTAAAAATGTTTGATGGAGAAAGAATATAAAAGCCATTTGGTCTGATACAACTGAAACCATTCACTTTGATAATGTCAAAACTAAACATAACAAAGGGAGGTGCACCATAAAACTCAGCAGAATAAAATATAACGCACGTTGAAAATATTTCGATTAATATTGCAATGCAATGCAAAATTATCCAGAACAAGTTGAAACTGTCACCAAAACATTTTAACATTGCTG
The DNA here is from genome assembly GCA_013397375.1 of Toxostoma redivivum. NCBI lineage: Eukaryota > Metazoa > Chordata > Aves > Passeriformes > Mimidae > Toxostoma > Toxostoma redivivum. Next base: position 232,172 of record VXBI01008807.1, on the reverse strand, counting down.
AAGTGAAACTGAGAAAGTGGAATCTGCTAAAATGTTTCACTGAAAGCTTTTCATGAACTTTTTTGTCCTTGTGTGTGTATGCATTTTAAGATAGCGATTTTGTCAAAAACAATGTTAGGCATCTCTTTGATGTGAGGTCTTTATTTTTCTACAAAAATTATATCACTTCCAATAATTGGCAAGATCTAGAAGCAATTAGGTATTTACACCTACTCAGAGCTGATAGAAACAACCCCTCAGACCCTTTTAACTGCACATCACAACTCTTCTGTTATTTCAGGCAGGTGCTTTTTAACTGCTGGATAAATTTCAGAGTGAGCTGCTTTGGTAACACTGCTGACTGCATCTACATTGGGCAACATCACCCTCAGACCTGGAAAATCCATAGATTCACTGTGACGTTACACATTTTTTCCTCCTCATCAGAGCTGAGTCATCTGACAGATCCCTCCTTCCTCATACCATTTAACAAATGAGGTAACTAATTATTTACCTCTGGCTCGGGCCCAGAGTCATCGTTTTGTTATTTACCATTGATGACTAATTTGTCATGCTCCAAACAACTGGTTGCAAGGCCACACGTGCTGGACAGGTTCCCACCTGGACAAGAGCTGTCTCCTCTCCCCCTCCACTGCTGATTAGTAGAATAGTCTATGCTGCTTTCAGGATATTTTAAACCTGAAAGAAAATCAAATCAGAATAGAGGAGCAGAGAGAAGAATGTGTTCGTGATTGTGTTCCAACATCAAAGGGCCCAGCAACAGTGGGGGAAACAGAGAGGTGTCTCTGTGTCTTTTGTGCTGAGCTGGGATCTTGTTCACCATACAGCCTCTCACCTGCCTCAGTTCCCAGATGCCCAGAGCTTACAAAATGCTGTATTTTTTGTTTTCTCAGAAGTGCTCTTAATTCTGTGTCTGGTGAAGCAACTGCTCTGTGCACCACTGTTGAGATTTGGAGGGGAAGGATGTTTCAACGCACTCCTGGATCAGGCTTTCAGAGGGTAAAGTTCATCACTGCTATCATCTGCAACGAGGCCAGCTGATTTGCATGAGAAAAGGCAAAATTACCCCTTTTCAGCCTCAGCGAGTGTGTCATGAGGATCTGCAAATGCCTGTGGCTAAGTGTGTATGAGTCTATAAAATATTATCAGATAGAGACTGTGAGGAGTTGCCAGGTGCTGACCTGGAGTGCTGGGCATGGTCACATCTTCCCAGAACAGAGAGCAGCTGGACTCACACAAGAACTACCAAGAACCAGTACCAGAGACAGTGGGCACAGGGGCTGGGACCAGGACCTTCAAACAGCTGAAGGGGGCCTGGCTCTCTTGTGACATTTGTCCCATCATCCTAGGGGTTTACCTGCGTTCACAAAATCAGCCCTGTGGTTATGTAAGCCCTACCTTGAACTTCCTCCAGGCACATGGTTTATAAATGCAGGTCCACAGAGCAACCTGACATCGGTAGGGAGAGGAGTGAAGGCACCATGTGCTGCCTCAGCACTGGGGGCATTGAGGGAAGGAAAATCAGTGAAAGAAGGAGCATGAAGGGAGGCAGTGTCCATGGAAAAGACCACAGCACTCTGTCTTCCATTCCCCTTCTCAGCATGTCCCCCTTTGTCACAAGTTTCAGCCTCGTTTGTCCATGCTGAGGGCCAGGAGCAGATGGATTTTACCTGGAGTGCTTGTCCTCATCTCTGGAAGCACTCTGTCCTTCCTCTCTGCCTCTCCAGGCCAGCCGCACAGCACCACACAGCAGCACCCTCCCTCACCCTGCCACCATCTCCCCTCCTGCCCTTCCCCCCCTCTCGCTGTGGCTTTGACACAGAGGAACCTGAAAATTCGCTGTGATGTTTGAATCCCAGCCAAAACTGAAAGCGAGACCTCGCGACTGGTCCGAAAGCCTAAAAAACATATGGCATTAATTCTGCTTTCCCACAGTTCCTAAAACTGCAATTAAAAGCAGCCCCCACCAAACAGAGCCCCATAACTCAGCTCTGTGATTTATTGGAATAATGAAGCTTTAGGGGAAAGTTGGCGAAGACCAGGAATTCCACGTCCGGGCGCTGGGCTCTGCACACAGCCAGGCTCATTTCATAGCGTGCCACTGGTGGAAGAGCACGATCTGAGAGGGACATGCCTCTGAGAAAGCTTATCTGTGGCACCCATTTGGCTTCCAACAAAAAAAAACAAACATCTGCAGATGCCTGGCAGGAGCAATCAAACGGAAGCTGGCTGGGGATCATCTCTTCCCCTCATCCAGCGGATGCTTTTTCCCATCAGTAACAAATAAATGTGGCCTGCAAGATGACAAAGACTGCAAATCTCCTCTTGCCCAAGGAGGTGCTTTTTCATATTCATTTTCTCAAAACCAAGGCCTTTCAGCTCCTTGGCTGTGAGCAAACATGAAAGTCAAGCTGCAAAGCTCAGATCTAGGTTTTGTTTTTTTTTTAATGTAGCTGAATAGTCTGGGAGGGGAGGTGGGAAGGGGAAAGTCATTCTGCCTAGGGAGGCAGATTTCTGCCTGTCTGTCGTTTTGTTAATGCCTGTTATGATGATCCTTCCTAATGGTTAAATGCAACAGAGAAGTAGTGGTGGGATAAACTAATTTCTAGAAGACATTTTATAATCTTCGCTGATACTATAACTCATGTGATAAAGGCAAACTTCAGCCAAATGGAGTCTCAGAATAATGCCAGCACCTTCTCCACTTAGGAGAAGGTGTAGTAGGAAGACCAAACACATCAAACCTCCATGTCCTTCACAAATCACACTCTCTGCCTGCTGTCCAGCTCCAGTTTTCAGCTCCATACTTGCTGATATAGCAGATTGCAGGAGCACAAGTCTATCTGATGTTTCATCACTCTACTTGTGATCATTTTGCTCACCCACACCACTGAAAAAGCAACCCAAAGTGCCCCCTGCCCAGCTCATGGTAAGCAGAAATATTTTGTACTGCACCCAATTTATGTAGTTGCCTGATAACATTCTTAAATCACATTTACAGGTGCAGGAGAAGATTATATTCACCCCATGAAGAGCCTTAGGCTGCAAAGCCTGGTGTCAGTGTGTCTTACAGCTCTTGTGCTGGCAATTAGCAGAGTGGGGTACTCCCCCTACAAAGAGGCCATTTGCTGAACACCTGCCTTGATAGAGATCTCCAAACATCACTGCTGATGGGGAATTGTCACTATGCAACTTTATACTGGAGCAGGTGCAGAGGAAAGCTGGCTGCAGTGTCTGGTGACAGGAGACTGAAGTTGTTTGGTTTGCTCTGCCTAGCAAAACAAAAGTGAGACATAAATGGAAATCAGAAGCCTTTTCCTAATTGTCTCAGGAATGAAGTTTTGGCTGGCTCTCAGAGCCCTTCAAGCAGAAGAGTGGAGGCAAGAGGTCTTCAGGGTCTGGGGATGAAGTTTCTTTTGGGGACCAGCTGATGTGACAGGCATGAACCTGAGGTCACAAGAGTCAGTGAGGATGATATTTGTCCTATCCAGCTCCAGACATGTTCTCAGCTATGTTAGTCCCTCAAGGTTCCCATGGTCAGTGGGCAGAAGCAGAGGTGTAGGGCATGATTCATCTTGAATTCATCATCAGTGAATCACTCCCTGCAGCCCACTGACTATTGATCAGTTTGGTGTCCAGTAGCAGCAACCTGAGCAGATTGTACTGAGGTTTCTGCTACTGCTGCCTAAATGGGTGCCCAATGATGCTTTTCAATCTGCCTCTTCACCCAGCTCTCAACTCCACTGTGGTCCCAAACAACAAGTCCAGATAAAATTCTCCATCTTCAGATCTACTCAAGAGCTTTACCTAATAAAATGGAACCACTGAAGGTAGGAGTGATCAGAAATGCTGCTGGTTGCAATGATTTTAAGTATTGCAGGTGTCTGGTCAGCATGCCTTGCTCACAACCTGTGGAGAAGTGAAGGCTCTGGGAAGACCTTACTGAGACCTTTCATGACTTAAAGGGGGCATAGAAGACACATGGACAAAAACTTTTTAGTAGGGCTTGTAGGGATAGAACTAAGGGTGGTCTTAAAATGAAGGAGAGTGAATTCAAACTAGAGACAAGGAAGAAGCTTTTTACAGTTATGGTGGTAAAATAGTGGCACCAGAGAGCTGGTGGATGTCCCAACCTTGGAAATATTGAAGGTCAGTTTGGACAGTGCTCTGAGCAACTTGGTCTAGCTGAGATGTCCCTGTTCACCAGAGAGGGAAGTTGGGAAAAGATAATCATAAAACTCCATTCCAACCCAAACTATTCCATGATTTTAAAAAATAAATCATTAAATGTGGTAACAGGAAAGGGAACCACATTGGCAGAGGCTGTTGGGCTTTTAAGCCTCCTTCATGGAGCCCACTCCAAGATATTAAAGGAATTTCCTTTAATTTCCCTCTAGATAGTGGAATATATAGTGAGGATAGTGAAAACCTCAGTAATAATCACTGTCCCACCAGGCATCCCAGTGCTGTAGGCTGCAAACCATCTCACCAGAGCAGCTCTCAGCACAGAGCTCTGCTGTTGAACAGACAAAGCCAAAATGAAATCCAGAGGTCTGAAGAGACAGAGATCGAAGTGGAAAGCAAGATGCAAACAGATGGTGGTGATGAACACAAGGAGGGCCCTGCTCCTTGACACCTTCAAAATAGGCTTCAATATTTTCTGAGATATTGTTGAAGCCAGAAGCTTGTGGAGATCTCTGGGAAAATAAATCCTTTTACAGACCCTTCTGAAATCGCCTTTACACCCACCATTACTCACAGACCACAAATGGAAAACCACTGGTTTGGCAAGAAACAGCTGGAGCACAAAGAAGACTGTGACACTCTCCTCTGACTTCGAGTCTGCAGCATAATGGAATGGTGCTTGCTTTGCTCAACATAAAAATACACAAATAATCAGAAAAACATGGCAACAGGATGACAAAACCATGGTATAATATTTCCCAGAATGACCTCAAAGCCATAAATCAGCCCTCTGAATTGTCAGCAGCAATCCAGCTGAACAGCCAAATTGCCCCAACATCCAGCGTATTTTATTCAGGGTTATTGCTGTGCATTATTTATTTACAGAGTGCTGTACATGTAGACACTGCTTTACAGGTACATAAAAGACCACCCTGAGGAGTTCAGTTGCACTCCAGGCACACAAATATGACATTCATGGCAGCAGCACCATGGGTTAACGATGGCAGTGCTGCTTCAGGTTCCTTGTTTCCCTTTTGATTTTATTGCACTGAAGTCAAACACATTTTAAGCTCTGGACTTTGAGTCAACCTGTTTGAGGCAGTACATGGCCATATTATCTCAGGATCAGAGTGTCTGATGGGTTTGTCTGTCTCACATAGGATAGCTAAATTAAGTTTTGGGAACTGACACTTGGACTGGCTGGAAATTTTCCACCAAACTTCTTTTGCCTTTGATTTCTAGTGGGAGATGGTCTTTCTAGAAAAGCAGGGATTTTCTTTGCATACAAACTGAGCACCCCACTTGGGTAAAGGGCTGGATTTGCACTTGTTGTGAGTAAAATTCCCTCTTCCCTTCTCCCTATTCTGGAAAATGGGGACAGGGGTGTTAAAATGGGTTTCTGCAGGAATTGCATTGTAATAAATAGAAGCAGGGTATTTTCCATTCTCAATTTCACATTTCATAGGTGTTTAGCATCACTGTTCAAACTCATCCAAGAGCACAAGTTCATGTGCTGATGAGAGAAAGCAAAGGAGCTGAGCAATTAGAACAATTGCAGATATACTAGGAATACTAACGGGGTATTTCCCCATACTGTACATCCTGATGCAGTTGCTGATTGGCTTTTCTCTCCTAGTTCATGGTTTCTTGCAGTCCCAGTGACTGGGGGGAGTACAGACATGGCAAAGCCTCTGTCTCAGATAGCAGTGGTTTTTCATCCAGCCAGAGCAAGCCAAGAACATTTCCCACCATCAGCATCAAAGCTCCCTTCTCCAGATGTTGGCAGGAAAGGCAGCATCTGTCTGTCTAATGGGAAGTCTCCCCATCTCTCAGGGATGTAGGAGGGATTGCCTCTGACTTTTTTTTTCCCAAGAATTATTACTCTAGACATAAATATGAGAGGAACCTTTACTCACCCAGCCATTGAAAAGTGCTTCAGATGCCAGTGGAAATACATGTGAGCTATTAATTAAGGGCTTAATTGTTAATTATTCCAACACTGAAAAGTATGCTAGACCCTCCCAGTCTGCTGAGATACACAGCCTTGCCCTGGGGAGCTATTGGCTCCTTTCTGACAGTGTGGAGCAAAGTTGTAATGAAGTGGTGAAAGGTTGGGCGAGAGAGAAGTTGGGGCACTGTCCAGCCAGGAATGGCAGAGATGGAAAACTAGCACCTGGAATGAGGAAGAAGCTTTGCTTGTTTATCTCTCAGGCAACCTAGATAAACACATCTTGAAAATGAATGTGAAAGTGAGATGAGACCTAATTTCCTGAGATATGAGAAGTGAAAGAAGTTATAAAAGTATGTTTGTGCAGTTAAGACATAAACTTGTAGATCTTCCCAAACTGGGATTTAATTCTTCTTTGGCCAAAACATTCAGCATGTAAATCACACACATTCCTCAGAACCTGGGCTGCCTAACTGGGAATGCCAACAAACCCAATGGGACAGTGCCAAGACAAACAGGAGTCATGCTGGGAAGTGCTGGTAGCCCTGGTAGCCAGGGCTGGCAGGAGCTGTGGCAGGGAGTGATCCATGCACCAGCCGTGCCATGACTCGCTCAGCTGCCTTTTCCTCACACCCAGAAACTCAGCCATCCCCAGTCTCGCCCAGGGCAGCAGAGGCTGCCAAAAATGCAACCCCAGCCATCCCTGGGAGAGTTGGGGAATTGCAGGCAGAGCTGGGAGCAGCCTGGAGCCATCACCCCAGAAGTCATCCCAGGCTTTTCTCCTCCAGTGCTCTTCTTCTCATGGAATAACTTTTAATGGTGGTGATTAACGTGTGGTCCTTCCATGGTGCTGCTGCTGCCACCCCTGTGCCTGGTCCTTAAATGAAGTTGTGGTGTTGTCCAGCCCTGCACACAAGATTTTTGCTAATAAATCCTCCCCCTTGACCCCTAGTTTACCTCCATGTATCAGGAGTTAATTAAGTGCAATAAAAGCTGCTCTGACTCTGCCGCAGCAGTACAAGCACAAGAAGTAACAGGTCTTCCCAGAGGTAACAACTCCTGACTCTCAAGAGCTGTGGTTTAATATAATGGAGACAAGTGTTTCTTGTACAAAGCCAAGGAGAGCTGGACAGAGTCAGATCCCATCATGTCCCAACCCATTTGCAGCAGGGACCCTCCTCCTGGCTTGCACTCTAAAAACCAACACCTTTGCAACAAGCAAATGAGTTGTAGCCCCAGAAGCCTTGATCCTGTGTATGCTTCACTTCCCTGGTGTGAGCAGCCTTTGAGGAATCCCACAGGTTTACAAAATCCAACTCACATCTGGATGTTTGAGCAGGGAGGTGAGTGCTGGCAGTGTCACTGCTCAGAGCACGGGCATGCTTGTGAGCTCAGCTTTTCCAGGGCCACAGCAGGAAAAAGCTGATGTCAGGCCAGATGCAAGTGATACACATCACTTGCAAGGCAGGAAACGAATCTCTGTGTTCCTGCTAACCTTAGAAAGCAAGTGCTTGGATTGCCACACTGAGGATTTGCAGCAACAAGGAGAATGTAATTAAATAACAGGGATGATCTCATTATTGTAATGATGAGGTGTCATTTAATAAGGAGAATCCAGCACTGGGAGCTGAGAGCTGGAGTCCTAATCTTGGCCCTGGCTCCCAGGTCATATAAGGCCGACATCCTTTCTTCAATGTGTTTTTATGAAACATAAAAGTTTGCAGAAGCTATTGCAACAAAGGCAGACATATTAACAGTAAGAATTGTCTTGTTCCTGTACTTTCTTTATAAAAACTGGGTTAGTACAATTTCCCTTTATATGAGGGACAGTGAGGGTCTCTTCCAGATGATGCTTATGTAGAGCCCAGAATCATGAGGTCACTGAAGGAAGTGCCAAGGCTGCTCCAGTCCTCATGATCTTCCAAATGCACTCCTAAATGGCTGATTATCAGGCCCTGCTTTGATACTTCTGAGGTAATGGAGCCTTAGAGAATTATTTTTCCCTAATACAATTGGCTTTAAGTATATATATAGTATGTATATATATGTGTGTGTGTGTGTGTGTATCTATAATGAGAAGGGTCAGGATGTTTTCAAAGCCATATGACAAAAGGTACAGTTTAATTTAACTGGGGACCTGGACATACATTATGTGTATCAAAACCCAGATCAGTTCAAAGGCTGTATCTCTTGTATCCATCCATCCATCCATCCATCCATCCATCCATCCATCCATCCATCCATCCATCCATCCCAGAATCATTCATCCTTGATAATGATGTTTGGTAGGTTGTAAGACATGCCCCTCTCTTCTCTCCACTTTTTTTCTGCTGCACCTTTTGGGTTTTTAGGCTGGGAGCCCTGAGGGGTGATGTATGCCAGGAAAAGGGGCAGTGGGCTCTGCAGTGCTTTGTGCAGGGCTGCACACACCTCTGAAATCCTTCTTCAGGGTTTCTTATTCCCTATCACCCAGCATGTTCTGCAAGTGCTAATTGTCTGTTGCTGAGGCTGAGACGCCAAACAGGGTCCCCTCAGAGCCCAAAATTTTCATCCCAGATGCAAGCAGCTCAGCAGCTCCCATCAGCTGTGCTGGTGCTCCTGGGCCACCTCTGAGACCCCAGTGCCACCACACATCCCACCAGACCTTTGTCCAGGTGCTCACCCTGCTTGTGCCACCATCCCTACCCCATTTGCTGAGAGACTCATTGGAGAGGGGTGGTTCCTCCTACATGTCAGAACAGAGAAGTCTCTCCCTGTCCTGAGTGTAGGCTGTAGCTCTCTTTTTCTTTGGCACAAGAAAAATGGAGCATGGAAGGGATTTTTCCCCACAGCCTGACCTGCAATCACTTAGTGAAGTCAACAGTTTTTCTCTCTGATCCGTCCAAGAATTACAAAAAAGTTAAGACTAGAGCAACGTGTGTAGCAGATTTCAGCTCAGTCCCACAGCCTTATCCCAGAACCAGTCTTTGAATTTTTATTTCACCATTTGCTTCTGAGCCTTACACGATGCTGCTGGTTTCCCTTTGTTTTTGCACAAACCAAACACAGCGGGTAAAAACACTGAGCAGCCTCTCCAACATGCACCACGCACACGCAGAGCTCTGGGACACATCCATGAAAAACTCTCCTCCCTTCAACAAACATTCTGCAAGGCAAAATAAACCACTGGAGCATCCCATAATCAAGATTGTAGTACGGGAATCCAGTGTTTTGATCTTTACCGTGGCAGGATTCAAGGCTCCCAGGCTGTCATCTCTTGGGGGTTTTTTTTGGGTTGTTTTTTTTTTTCCATTGCCCAGATCCTGGAATTTTTTCTTTCAATTGTTTAAGAGAAGCTGTTGAGGCCTCCCATTTGGGCAGAAAAATCTTTAAAGCCTGAACATACAAGTTTTCTAAACTTGAAGCAACCTTGCAGTCTGGGAAAGGACCAATGACTCATTCTTTAATTTCCAATGTTAAAATATCCATAATGTTGTTAATCACTCATATTAATATCACCATCCAGCAGCGAGTTTAACGAGGATTTTAATGAGCTGCTCACTGTCTGCAATCCAAAAATCACAACTTTAATGTGTCTTTTCTTCAGCCTTATGATTATAGAAACACAGAATCACTAGGGTTGGGAAAGACCTCTAAGACCATTGAACCCAGCCTTTAAACCAACATTGCCAAGTCCACCAAAGGATGATGCCATAAAATGCCCAAAGAAAAGTAGAAAGCAGGTTTCATCTGCACCACTTAAAGAAAGGAGATATTAGCAGAAATTGTGACTTTTTGGTCTTCTTTCTGTGTTTTGACACAAGATTTGGATCAGGAATAGCTCCAGTAACAGGTAATGAGAACATGACCTCGTTACCACTAAGCCCTAATGATGATTTCTGATGGTCCCAGAGTCCAGTAGCTCCAGCAGGACCCAGTCTCATCCCTGGAGCTCACATCCTGGGGACCTGGAACAGAAAACCAGACTGTAAAACACCACATTTCTCTGCATTTTAGCCCAGACTGGATTTTCCTCTCTTTTCCATGGGAGTCTGCAGTGCTTCAGGAAGGTTAGATATGAGCTAAACAATGTCTGAGTGGTTTGAAATATTTAAATTTACTGCTTTCCACCATCTCCTCCTGCTCCCTGGCATTGTAAAAGCAAACCTTAAACCACTATATTTCTTTGCAAAACTTGTCATGAAAAATTCTTCCTGTTTTCTGGCTGCCTATAAAACCATTGGGAAAAATTGTTGTTTGTCTTATTTCTATTGCTGCACAAAGCACAGACTCTTCCAATGGAGGTGAATGTCTAGTTTTCTTTATTCAGGACAGAGATCTAGGATGCCTTATTTCTGGGATTTTCTGGTTAACTTTGCAAGATGGAACCCAAAGAATTTCCCCGTAGACTTATTTTGGTTTTTCCTAAGTGGGAAGTGCACAAGTCCCACATTCTCTATTAATCGTTAGAGGAACCACAAGAGAAAGAAAAAACAAAAGTCAACATGAGTTCCTCTTCCCTCACAAGCTGGCTTGAAGGTTGTTGTGGTTGGAGAGAAGGGAGTGAAAAAGGAGAAAAAAATTGACACAGCAAGGTGGTTTAATAGAAATGCCAAACTGAGCTAATTCCTGACATGTGCCCAGGCAGTGGGGGTAGGTGCACAGGCAGAGCCTTCACCCAACAGTGAAACCACAGCATGGGACAGTTTTGGTACTGTTCTCTTGCTGGAGGTTAAAAATAGGGGGAAGATGGAGATGTCACTGCTCCTTGTGGGGCAGTGGGACATCATTCTTGTGTGTGTGTCTGGAGGGATGGGAGGATGGAGGGGTGCAAGGGAGGTGGGATGGACTGGTGGAGAGGTGGAGGGATTGAGGGCAGCTGCATACCGTTGCTTTCAAAGAACATCCTGGCAGGGATATCCCGTAGTGTCCTGTCCCACCTCCCTCCCTTCTCACCTCTCTAACCCTAAAATTCACATCTCTCAACCCTACTGGCCTAACACCTGTCCCATCCCATGTCTTCCCCAGTCCAGGTGTGTCCCATTCGAGCACACTCACCTCAGTTGTTGAGCTCCCCTTCATCCCCAGCTCATTTCCCATTTTTCCTACAAGCAGAGCAAATGTAAAACGGGCTTGGGCAAGAGGGGAGGGGAAGATGTGGAGGTGGGCTAAGAACAGACACATGACCTTATGGTTGCACTTTGGAAAATGCCAATTTCCCTGCCCCAGACATCAACAGGAATGTCATTAGTGCTGGACACTAGTGGAGGTGGTGTCTTGTCTGGGATGAGAGCTGGCCAGGGAGGCAGGGGAGTGACCCAGAAGGGATGCCCTGTGCTCAGGGAGCTCAGCTGGGACACAATAATGTGCAGTGCCTGAGCCTGGGTGACCTACATACAGAACAAATGTGACACCGTGCTGCCCAATCAATACCTGTCAGGTCACATTACCTGTTATTGATGAACATGGCTGTTAATCTCAACATATTGTATTTGTAGAACTTCCTGCCCTCCCCAGGGCTGGCTGGGGTGAAGGTTTGCCTGGATGAAACTTCTCTAAGGGAGAGAAGCTTGATGGAGGAAGGGTCTTTGTGCATGAAGGAAATGTGTAGTTTGTTGCTGCTGGCCTGCTCATGAGGTGTCCTCACGCCCCTAAAGGCAAGGTTTAGGAGATGACTTAAAATCTGCATTACAGATCCTGATTGAGCCATGTAATATGAGCACTCAGCTGAGGGAAACAGCTGTAAGCACAGTCCCAAAGTGCAAGGCAAAGTACCATTTCTGCAGGAGGCTGCTCTCAAGGCTGTGAGTCGCTGTCTGCAGGGACCTGTCTCTTCCCAAAGCCAGCACTATTGATCTGGATGCTGCACTCCTTACAGGGATGCTCACAGCAGGATGAGGAGCTGTGGCACTGGCATGGGTGAGGCTGGGGGCTGAGGACAAGGGACAGTGACCAAGGTCGTGCTGTGAGTGTGAGGTGGTGCTGTGGCTCCTCCAGCACAAGGGACTTTCCTTCTGCTCTCACAGCCCACATGAGCTCTGCTTGTCACTCTTCAGGAAGGACTCAAGCACACAAGACCACACTGCAAACCTTGGTATTCCAGAACCCCACCTTGACATCTAGACATCATGACCCAGAAGCTGGCTCTGTAGCTAAACCAGGTTTGCTGCCAGGCTAATAAAAACCCCAGTGAGAGTGGTTTGATGTTGGGTTGAGGTCCTGACTAGGAGGACAATGTGTTTGTGTGCATGGGGTGAACTTTTTGCTGTGACCTTGTTTGTTCCATGGAATCCCGGCAAACCCAGCACCTCCCATACCCAGCATTTTCCTTTTAGTCTTCAGCCACACAGAGCTCTTGCCACTATAGAATCATAGGATGGTTTGGGTTGTAAGAGATCTTAAAGTTCATCTGGCAAGGACACCTTCCACTAGGCCAGTGGGAGCTTTGCAGGGCAGGTCTTTATTTTACTTTTAATTTCTATCAGACATGGGTCTTCTTCAGCTGCTGCTGAGGGGAAGGAAAGACCCTGCAGATGGAAGATTGTCCCAGCAGTTAAGGCCCTGGCCAGGTTTCCCTCACAGCTGGCTTGAAAGGGCCCCCAGTCACCACCATCTGTTCTCAGGAGCAAACTGGTGGTTTCAAAACAAGTGCACTGACAATGAAAAGGCACCCAGAGGGAAATCCCACACAAACAACTTCTTAAACAGAAGTGGCAGTCACAGTGTTGTTAAAGATGCTGCCACACTCAAGCTGATTAATATTGTTGGGTCTAATTGGATGCCACTCCTTTAACCCAACAATGTTTTGGGTTGGGCAACAGCTCTTTACGTAAAGTTTGTTCATAGCAGGACTCACAGGAATCCTGCTGGGAATGCTGAAGTCAAGGGAAGGGAGCAGTGGGAATCAGATGGTGGGAAGGTTTTGGTGACTTGTAGCCAGCGTGTTTGTGAATGCAGAACCCAGCCACAACCTGGCTGGGCTCCAGGTGGCTCATCCATGTGCCACAAGCCCTGCAGTATGTCTGCTGAAGGAACTTGGGTTTCATGTGGATAATAAAAGGCTGAATTTAATCTCCCTGGCTGCTGTAAAGCTGCCCACACATGTGGCTGGGGTGTCTCAGGTGAACCAGATCCACTTTCTGCAGAGAGGAAGCCAAAGGGAAGCTCTCTCTGAAATGCTCCTGTTGGAATTTCTCCCTTTCCTTGCTGGGCTTTCTGCTTGGGACTCTGGCCCAAAGCAGCTGAGCACTTTTGACTGCTACAGGGCATTGGGATTTTGCTTGTGTGCCCTGGAATCTCCTGGCTGGGCTCTGTATTCCACCTCTGTCCACAGAGCATGAGATGAGAGCCACTGCCAGGTCAGAGGAGCAGAGACCAAAATGTTGGTGAAAGTAAAGCCAGGCTGAGACAGTGCAAGGACCAAATGAGGCACCAATATATGATAGGTCTGTGTCCAGAGAGGATAATTAAAGCATTTCCTTTACCTGGCTTTTCTGATTTGCTTCATTACCGATTCAGAGTCCAATTAAGCAGGTTGTATGTCAGATACACACCGTGCACTCACTCTCTAGAATTTCCCTTCTCATATTTAAAATGAAGAAAGCTTCAGTGTTGAAGGCCTGAACAAACCCTAGAGCATGACACTGATGTGATATCTGAGTTAGGAGAGGGCCAAGACAACTCCTGCATTTGTCCTCCAGGTCCCTTCTCTGTCCCCCTGGCCATGGAACGGGGCTGTCTGTTCCCTCTGAAAGCAGAGCTGGCACTGCCAGATGGTGACATCACATCAGGACACTGTGGTGACCAGCTAGGTCTGACCTGGGGGATCAGGAGCTTTCTCTGCAGCTGTGATGGGAGGATTTTGTGGGAAATCATCGTATCATTCCAGCTCTGTATTCAAACCAATAAGGTTCTTCATTAAAAATCCTGACAAGAGTATGATACTGACAGATGAAGAGGTAAAAATCACAACAGCCAGCTCCTCTTGACCTCTGGACAAGTTCCTGCTCTGTGTTCCTGCTACAGGTCAGGTTTTCTCTTTCCAAGCAGAACTGTCTGTTTCGGATGGGGCTCGTTCAAGTGCTCACAGCTGTGGGTCACTCCAGGCTACAGCTGCACTTTGCCTCCCTAGACTGTCTCTATCTGGATCAGTCTATAATCTGGGACCTGGGAAGCCCCAAACCAGTGAAGGGAACAAGAAGAGAGGAGTTTCTTACAGGTTATTTAATCTTATGGAAGATCTGAAACTCAGTGGAAGAGAAGCAGCTCAGCTGCTCAAGCCTGGAGAGCTTGGCAAGGCTAAACTGGCTGAGGATTTGTCCTGTTGGTTTCCTACTGCTCTAGAAACCCTCATCATGCCCTGCTAGCTCCTGGGTGCTCCCAGGAGTCCTGTCTGGTGTCTCAGGGACAGGCTGCTGGGCAGGGGCAATGCTGTGCTCATCTCCTGCTGGGTTTGAGCAGCACTTTGCACACTCCCATGACACCTCTGGACATGTGCCTGGTCCTTCATCACCTCTGAATCAGCCAGGAGAGCTGCAGGAGCCCATGTCTGCCTGGAACCATGACACAGCACTTAGATATGTGTTGTTAGTCTGGTTGCAGCCAGGTGATAAGACCAGGTAATATCCCCCATGGGGGAGGGAGACAGGGACTCCTTTCCTGCAAGGTGAAGAAGAAAGGAGTTACCCAAATATTGTGCCAAATCTCAAACCCCATCCTTCCTTTCCTTCCATTTTAACCATCCCTTGGTGACCCACTGCTCCTTCTGGCACTGATGGGGAACATGGAGGGGATAATGAATGCTCTGACACCAAGACAGAAGTGACAGCAGCAGGTTAGAGCCCTGCTTTGCTTGACCCCAGAGACTCTGACACCCACCAGCTTTTGGCTGAGGCCAGGTTGGGATGTCACCTGAGCCAGGGCTCTCCATCAGCAGCCTGGGCTGGGCCCATGAGAGCACACAGCTGCAATTTGAGCCCTGGCTGCAGGGCAGGCTCTGGGCAGTGGCAGGAAGGTATCCCCAACAGGGAGAGCAGACCCATCAGCTGGATTCAGGGGAATACCCACAAAATGCCC
The DNA here is from genome assembly GCA_013397375.1 of Toxostoma redivivum. Taxonomy (NCBI): domain Eukaryota; kingdom Metazoa; phylum Chordata; class Aves; order Passeriformes; family Mimidae; genus Toxostoma; species Toxostoma redivivum. The sequence continues at coordinate 216,985 of VXBI01008807.1, read as the reverse complement.
TCAGGAACAAAAAAATCCTCTCCAAATTCCCTTTCATTATTCCTGGTGGACAAGTCACTTTAACCCTAGGGCTCAAAGGCATTTTGGGATGATGGTAGCCATGAAACAACTCACTGGCAGACCTTGAAACCAAAGTCTATTATTCCTGGCATCCAACAGCAAGCCTCAGTGCAATTTTAATTTGTGGCTGGCTCCAGCATTCATTTTTAAAGGATTTTTGGGAAGGGGAGATTTTGTTTGATGGTGTTTTTCCCCAAGTCTCCTGCTGACTGCAGCCCACGTAATATCCCAGTCAGGTTAGTCTTGTGTCAGAAGGTGGAAAAAGCACCAGCCCAAGGAGTGCCTCTGTTCCTCTGTTATTCAATGGAAGCTGAGATGTAGATGGTCACTGGCCATGTCATCTCCATCCCTGGGCTTTGGTGTTTGTCACCATAAGAACTCAGGTGTGGTTATAATTTATGCATAGATATACTTTATATATGTATATCTACACATATATATAAAGAATATTTATTAATAATCTGATAACTGTACAACATTGGTAGCAAGAGTCTGCATGCCACACATACAGCTACACAGTCTAAATCTCAATACATGTATATATGTATTGACTTAGGATGAATTCACTGGGGGACAGAGGGGAGCTTTTCGTCCAGAGATGGACAAAATCCAGTGAAAACCTGAGAATACCCAGCAAAAGCAGAGGGAAAGAACAAGCCTGCCCAAACCCTCCTCTTCCATTGCACCCCTCACTGAATGCTTCATGTTAAATATTGCCTTTGTGCTTGGAGAAAATGTTAAAGAAATGTTACTGTGAGTTAGGACAAAGGCTCAAAACTCCTTTTGATGGTTACAGGAGCAGGCAGAGGAGCCAGAGCCTTTCAGAGCAGCCAGGGGTGGAGGTATCTGGGCTGGGAGGGAGAGTGGCCGTGCTCTGCAGATGCTGGGTGAGCCTGTGGATATGCTGCTCAGGTCAGCTCAGGTCACTTCAGCTCCCATCAGCTCCTCCTCTGCAGCTGAGCTCCAGAAGCCAAAGGCACAAGTGCCACTCTCCTGGCACTGCTTGGAGAGGTGGCTCTGCTGGAGCTGGACCCAGGGAGCAAAATTCCATAGGAGCGTTTTCCTCATGGCTCTGAAAAGAAAGCAGAGAGCAGAACACCCCAAGCTGGAGGATGGCACAAGAACCTTGCCTTGGGACTAAAAGAGGCTTCATCCACATGGTGACAGAGAATATGGGAAACCAAAAGTTGCTCTGTGTTGCCTTCCAGGACAATATTTTCCTCCACTGAACAGTCACCAAGGCTTGGTAAGGGCTGTGTGAGGATTTCTCTGCCACAGAACACCTGTGAGAATGCAATGAAGGCATTTATTTAGGTTTTCTACACTTCAGCCTTTCTGTCTGTACATCAGAAAATAAATAGCTGATCCCTGTGCCATCAGGTTGTTATGAAGATAAAAGGGTGAAAAGGCAAGTTGTATTTAAAAAGGCTTAATAAATGCTGCGGAAAAGTGCAGAGAGAATTAATTCCTGTTGCAGGAAGGACTCAATTGTCCAGCTGGAGTGTCTCAGGCTGAACCTTTCTTTCTTGAGGGTTCCTATTCACAGCAGTGAGACAAACCCACACTTTGCCATTGGGAATTTCATGGCCAAAACTGGGTACTTTTGTTTCCTGCTATAATGTCAGGATATACAAGCCTAAAAGATAAAAGTTCATCAACCCCTGCCTTCATGGAGTCAGAAGAGGCACCTCCAGGCAATGTTAAGTTCCTGCAGTTCCCTCTTTTTTAGATAACTCACAAGGATGGTTTGGATTTTGGACCCTGTAGGCTCCTGAGATTCTCACCAAGGGGTTTCAAGCGAGACCTGTCTTTTATTAGCAAGGCTGCTGGCATAAAAGTAGGATTTTGGGTCTGATTCCTCAAGCTAGGACCTGCACTCATGAATATCTGAATGCCCCCAGCTCCATCTCTCTGAGGGTTGAGCCCTTCAAGATCCTTGCAACTCTGTACAGGAATTTTGGGTGAGGAAGGGGGAGCCTGTGTTGGAAAGGAGCTTCAGTGCAGTTGTAAGAGACAGGAGGCTGTGAGCCATGCTGGGAAGCAGCCAAGAGAACAGGACTAGCATATGGAAAAGACTCTTTGAATGCAATGTATGTTGCTGATTCTTAGGAGCAATCAGCAACACCTCTTTACATGCTGTATTTTTTAGCACAAATTGAGGCTAAAACATCCTCTCTGCTGAGATAGCAAAGCCCATGTTTCCTTTCCTTCACAGACAGCTTCCCCCCCTGTGTTACAGGTATATTGTATGAACTCATCCCACTTCCTTTGCTTGGGATAAATGCCACAATCCCCTTTTCAGCAGCAGGGAAACTGAGGAACAGGCAGTCCAACTACCTTGCCCTTGGCCATAGACCTTGTCAGTGGCAGAGCTGAGATGCAGGCTCAGGAGCTACATGTACTGCTGCAGCTTTATTCCTGTGCTGTGTCAGAAAATATTATGTCTCACTTTGATGCATTCAGATTTTCTTGACATAAATTGCTGAAATTGCTGAGAGAGGCATTTATCTCAAAGTTCAGCACATTATACGTAGGGAGAGAGAAGTTGAGTAACTGGAAAAATCAACTTGGAGTTGCATCACCGGGAGCCAGAATGTTTGTTTAGTCCTTTGTGAGATGAAGCAAGCTTCAGTTTGGCCTCATCCAGGCATGATTAGTCAGGAGATAAGGAAGGGTTTCTGGACGGGTCCCTGATACTGAGCAATTTCAGGCATGGCTATATCTTGTGAAGGAGGGGGCAGGGAGAAAGTAACAGCCTCTGCTCCCTGTCTGCCCAAGCAGGCAGTCCTACACGCTCTCAGACACAGATTTCCAAATGACCTGTCCCTCCCACGAGCTGTGTTGGTCCTTTTCCCCCAGTTCCCAAATCCTCATCCAACCAAAAACTGCAGTAAATCATAAACGGAGGGACTTTGCAATAAAAGCCCAGTCCAGTCAGATCAAAGGCAACTTTTATCTCCCATTTTCTTTGGGGTCCAAAACTCACAAGAGCACAGCTGCTGGCCTGAGGTTGCAGCTGTATTGCTCCCAGATGATAAAATAGCTGTGGCTCCAAGGTCCTCTGTGTTTGCTTAAGCTAAGACACTCACCTCCTTCCAACTCAAGCAAAACTCTTCACTAAATTCTTCACACACCATCCCTGTCTGCTGTCCCAGTGTGGGATGATGCAGGAGAGAAAAACGTGAGGAAATTCTCCAAGACTTCTTATTTTTACCTGCTGTCCCACGGTGACAGCTGACCTTGCTGGTATTTCTGATTTCATTTCATTTCACATCTCACATTGTGCCATCTGACACATTCTGCACCAGCCAGGGCAAATCTTGGTTGGCCTTTAAATCACTTTTGGCCTTTAAAGACCTGTAGTGTAAATGGCAGAATGAAAATCTTGCTGTGATGTCTGAGGGTTTAAGTACTTTTCTTCAAAAGCTGAGATTTTGTAGATCATAAAACCATAGAATGGTTTGAGGTGGAAGGGATCTTCAAAATCATCCACTTCCAAGCTCCTGCCATGGGCAGGGACACCTTCCACTATGGCAGGTTGCAGCCTATCCACCCTGGTATTGTCTGTCTAAGAATTTAGCTTCTCACCCACCCCTTATCTAGTCTGAGCCTTCCTCAGGTTTGCCAAAGAAATATCATCTTAGTGTATTTAGAGGTGATCAGTTGTAAAAAGTAAGGCTTGAGCTCTCCTGTTTAAAAATCTACAGGGTTTGGATTTAAACTCATCTCAGAAAAAGGAAAGAGTTACCACCTGTCATCTCTTTGGGGATAAAAACCAGAAGGGACAGTGTTTTGGCTTCCAGGAGCAGTTTTAAGTGTGAAGCACTGCTTGGGATTATTTACCCTTTTTCAGCCTGCAGCCTTGGCTGGGCAGATCGGTGGACTTGGCAAGGCTGCTAAAACCACACTCAGGAGAAAGAGTCCAAGGAAAAAAGCAATTAAATCCCAAGTGGTCCCGTACAGGGCTGCTGGAGGCTGCTCTCCTCTGGCTCTGTGCACCATGGCTGAGTTGCAACACCAGTGCCCTCCCTCCTGCCCTTGCTCCCCTCCCAAATCTTCATCAACCTCACTGCCCCAAACTCTGTCTGCCCCTTGGAGGGCTCCATGTTCTAAAGAAACCAAGTTAAAAACAATTCAAGCCCCAGTGAAAGCCTGATCTTTAAGAAAAAAGAAAGTCCCAAGCAAACTGGTCATAACCCACAATTCCTCCAATTTGTTTCAGCCGTTTCTAGCATTGTGCTTTCCTGCCCTGAACTCTGACTTTAGATCCATAAATTTTTCTTCTTGTCTCAGGTCTGGACACCATTTTTTGTGCTTCAGAGTGTCTATATGATGAAACTGCTACCAGATATCCAGCCACTGTCCAAGTGGTCATTCCTAAGAAACAGGAATTGCTGGTGATCAAGCTTGGGAGCTTATGAGAAGTGAAGGTGTGGAAGATGCCAAAGCAACAAAGCTTTGAGTTCCTGGGTCTGACGTCAGAATAACCAGATCATTTCACTCTGCCCAGCTTCCTAGCACTTGTTTAAGTACAGACATTTCAGAGGAGGGAAATGTCTCACCTTCTCAGAAAAAGTGTTGCACTGACTTCCTCATCTTTCCTTGCACCACTGACATTTCTTACAAATCTCCTCCCATGACAGGACAGAGATGTTGCCAGCTCTGGCCACTTTGCTCTAAGCAAAAATCAGATTTTTGTGGATTGATGAGAGCTGATGTGGTTTTGAGGTTGCTCTTTTAGCCACACCTTCTTGTGCAGCACTTTGCGGGGCAGCGCTCCATGGAGGGAGCTAATCTTCATCAGCCTCACACAAATAAAAAATAAATGTGAACTGAAAGGGCAATGAGCATTGCAGTGAGCTTGTTCTGGGTTTCCTGAGGCAGTTGGCTCGGGCTGAGCTGTGCCATGGCTCGCTGCCTCAGGGAAGGCTGCAGGGATGGAGGCTGAAATCACAGCTCCTTGCTGTGATGAGGAGCCCCAGCCACCCACCCACCCCTGCTCCCAGCTCTCTGCTGGCTACCTCCATCTCAGTTCACAGAGCATGTGAAGGACCTCCAGGTTCTTCTTGCTCCTAAAAATCACCTTCCAGGTGAAAGGATGTGCTTCAGATAGATCCAAAGGATGGCTTTGTTTTCCAATTTATTAATTAATAAATTGACCAATTAAACACAAATATTCCTCCACACACTGAAGGGGATCAATGTCATGTAAATGGTGAGTTTTCAATTAGAAGAGATTCTTTATTAAAAGGAAGCTGTAAATGTGATTTGCTTCTCCTCTTGACCTTGGGAGACCTTTACCTACATTTATTTCTCAAACCTGAATTAGCGCCATAATAACACAGGGCTAGAAAATTATACTTAAACCTCCCAGCTATTTCTGGGTTACAGAGGCTCTTTCTTTTTTTCAGTCTAACCTAGTTTTCCAGTGGAACATTCCCAGCCTCTACAAAGAGACATCCCAGTTTTCCTCCCTATATAATTATATAAAGTCTGGCCTATATTCGTGCCCTTTTGCTCAGTTGTCTTTAATGTCAGCAAGGGCTCCTGCTCCCTTTGGACAGGTTAAGAGCAGGAGGAAAGATTGATGCCTCACCCCTGATTCTGCCCTGAAAATGGGCCAGATAAAAGTCATCACCACAGCCTGTGAAGCCTCTTATTGATATGTGTTTGGCTGCAATTCACTTGCAAAAGTCAAATTGCGTCCCACCACCACGAGGCTTCCATGGCTGTAAGCGGGAAAGGATCACAGATTCAATCATAGAATCGTTTGGGTGGAAAGTGACCTTAAAGATCATCTCATTCCACCCCCCTGACGTGGGAAAGGACACTTTCCACCAGACCAGGTTGCTCCAAGCCCCAGCAAACCTGGCTGAAGAACCATCACTGCCCATGGGAGGGGGTGGAAATTTCAAAAAGGTCCTTGCAAGAGGGAGTGGGATCCTGGCACAGGATAGGCTTTTCCCTCCACTTCACAGACAGGGATGGCATTGATGAGTAAAGTTTAAAATCTCAGCAAGGTAGTGGTAGTTTGTTCCTTACCTTTACTTACTGATTTTATTAATAAAAAAAAAAAAATCAAAATTGAGCAGATTTTTGCATTGCTCTATCTTGTAGGGCAGAGAGTGAACCCAGGAAGCTCAAAGCTGCAACCCTTCAAGAAATATTAAAAATTACAGGTCTTAAAACCCAACTGAATTCTTTTTTTTAATCTTGTGTCACCAAATAAATATTTGGAGGGGGGAAATTTTTTTGTTTCCTTGTCTTTAGTTGTTAGATTGGTTTTTTCCAACATTTCCAAGAGGAATGAAGAAAAATTCAGGCTAGAGGATACTCATCCCCCATGACAACATACTGTATCTTCCCAAGGAGATTTGCATTTTCTGGAAATACACAGGGGAGGAATCCCAGGGGAGGATTTGGGCATCTGCAAACCTCAGCACCAGTCACTTCCAGTTTGGGTCTCATTTCCTCCATATCATCAGTATCAGTAGAAAAGTGGATCCAAACCAGTGGTTTTTCCAGCCTCAGTCAGATCTTTCTGCTGCTTTCAAGAGGCTCTGAGTCAGGCCATGTGTTGCCACATCAGCAGCATTGAAGTTTGACAGAATTGACAACTCATGCAATCAGAAAATATCTGCAGAGTGATGGCTCTGAGGCTCTGCCTGGCCCCTTGCCTCGATGGGCCAGCTTCATGCTGGCCAGAGCTGGGCACATTTGCATGGACAGGGTGGCTTTTTGTTTTCCTGAGTGATCTTGAGCTGTCCAGCAAGGAGTTCCACAGTGCTTGATGGAGGGGAGTGAGAGTGGGATCATTTTGCCACAGGGCAAGGAAAGCTTGTTCTGTTCCACAATGTCCCAGGTAATTTTATTTTGGTGTCATGAGTGACAATAAAACAGGACCCGAACCTCAGCTGTAGTGCTGAGCCTGCTGCTGTCTCCAGAATCACTGGGCTCTGCTCACCCTTGGCTGGGGGCCTGGAAAGTCTGGACACTTCTGTCCTGGGTTGAAACAGCCCTTTCCTAACTTGTTTCTGGCAGCCCCCAAAAACTGAGACACCATGAGTCACAGCAATGGACAAATTCCACCAACTGGCTGTTTCTAATTTAAAAAAAAGAAGGGAAAACAACAACAACAACAACAACAACACAAAACTGGATTGCAGGATGCTTTGCATCTTCTGGCTGCTGCCCACAGCTGGCGTGTGGACACCTCGTCCTGCCTGGGAAACCCAGCCCAGTGCCAGCCCACCTGAGATCAAACGGTGTGAGTGGAAAATGTGAGGCCTTCTTAAGGATGGAGGGGATGGGAGAGGAACACCCTTTCCTGGAAAGGGACATGCCAGACCATTTTGGACTCTTTTGCTATATTGCACAGTTCCCTCTACAGGTCGCAGCAAGAAACACCGGGCACCCTGGGGATGACTGATGTGGGAAAGAAATGCAAATAAAGGTAATAAAATTTAGTGGCCAGCTGAGGAAGGGGCTTTGATTCTGGCTGGGAGGAGGTTTTCTCAGCTGTTTTTCATGTTGGCTTTGAGAAATCCCTACCAGAACTTTAGTTTTCGTTTTAAAGTTGTAATATCCCTTTTTTTTTTCAATAGATCAGACCGGATGCTGTTGCTCTTACACCTCAGGTATTACCTTAATATGGAAAATCATTGTNAATAATAATGAATCTCCTCTGAGGTTTTGGCCATCATCATGGGACAATTAATGGGTGGCAACCAGTTAAAACCTTTTTTCACATATTTCCCTCCTGCAGGCAGACTCACACTTTCAGGAGGAATTTGAAGGCTGCACCAGCAAAAGACCTGAGAAAACACAACATCATCACGGAGGTGTGAATCTTTCACCCTGGTGCTTGGCAGGGTGCTTGTGTTGCCACCACAAGCTTCAGCAAAGGCTGTAAACTTGACTGATGACAGCAGCTGGCAAAATTCAGCCCACCCAAGGAAAAGAAGCACCTTTGGCAAGCAGAGAGGTCAATATGATGCAGGCATCTGGTTCTCCATGGCATCTCACTCTCCTGAAAATCCCAGCTTTGGTGGGCTGCAAACAGCCAGGGCTGCTCGTGGCACTGCCTTCTACCAAAGTTTATCCTGGATGAGCAGAGAATCTTGTGTTTTATCTGTCACCAAAGCATGCTTTGTATTTTTCGTTTGGGCAAGTTGCTCTAAAGGACTTAGAATACACAGTTGTATGTTTGCATGTGTTTCACTCCCAGTCATGCCACAAGACAAGGAACACCCCTCCTTCAACTCTGCATCCCCCAGAAGAGCACGGATTTCTCAGGGTGACAATCCTCCTGAACAGCTTTTAAAGTCTTCAGCATAATCAGAAATGTATTCTTTCCCCTTCCTCAATGGAAAATTAGATTTAATCATGCTTTGTCTGAAAGCAGATGAAAACTGAAAAACAGTTCTCCCAAAAAGCATACCAAGCATCAGCAAACAGGAATTAGTTGTACTGCAGCATGAAGTATTTGGTTTCCCAGCTGTTTTGGCAAGTGAACAGACACTTAGTCAAAGAAGTACTCACCCCTTGAAAAAGAGGGTCAATGGAAATTTTTGGAGTGGTGTTTTCCACCTCTCTGTCTCCTGGGTTTACGACCTGGGCAGCTCCCTGGTGTACACAGTGGTGGGCTCACAGGGAGTTTGAGGGAAGGGAGGTCTGACCCCTTGCCCACTGCCCCTCCTGGTGTGGCTGCTGGTAACCACACAGCAAAGCACTGGCTGCTCAGCTCCCCTCCACCCCCAGACCTGGGGCTGGACACTTATTTTTGTAGATAAATGACTGATAGGACCTGCTTAGGGAAAGGTATAACACATAAAAGTGTCTCATCCACGGAGTTAACAATCAACAAACACCAGTTTAAAGAAGTTCTGTGTCCAGGCCAGTGTGCTCATGAGCCACCCTTATCACCCATAAACTTTATCTACACACAGGTCCAGCTGCACTGTGTAACCTCCACGACAGCTGGCACTGGGTTTCACAGGTCAGTTCTTTTTCTTGTGTGCAAAATCCAGCCTGGTCCTTATCTGCACTTTGCTAAACCTCCTCCTAATCACAAAACCCCAGCAGCAGCGCTCAGAGCCAGCTCCTCTTTCTGCAGGAATGGCCACAGCCTGTTAGGAGGAGAACTGTGCATCCACACCACAAATAATCACAATGATACCACGGCTTTGAAAAGAAATCCATGCAGTGTATTTCACTATGACATTTCTTTGATTGTTCTTAATTGCGTTTGACTCACCAGCGCCGGCTCCAAATTAATGAGCTCTTATGTACCACGGAGCCTGGATTATAAACTCAGACAACAACCAGAGCAGGCATGATAATGAGCCACACGATGGTGACTCTTTTCCCCCTCGGCTCTCTCTTTTCTTCCCACCTCCCTCCTGACTTGCTGCAAGAGTAAGGCTGTCTGCTTGCCTTGCTATGATGGATTTCAATTCCCTGGACCATCCACAGTATTTGTTTTTGGAAGACTAATGTTTTGGAGGAATTATTAAAGAAGGAAAACAGGCTGGCTCCCTCTTGCCTTGTACTTTGATTTCTTAGCAAGGATTGTCCCTTGTGAGTGTTTGCATTACTCCTGGCATGCTGCAGCCCCTGCCCAGGATGGGACACAAGCAATTAAATGCAGCCAATAATGCCTATCCTGAACTTTAAAGCATACTTTATTCTTACAGAGCAGGACAGCGTGATACACACTGATAATCCCTCACAGCTGTTGCACAGTCTTTCCTCTCTTTTTTTTTTTTTCCTCTGCTAAAATCTGATGCTGGACAACACCCTGTGCTTGCCAGGAGCAGAGCTGAGCCCTGGGAGGGTGATGGGTGCTGTTGGAAGCTGAGGAGTAGCCCTGAAGTCCCAAGCCCTGCACTTCCCATCACTGCTTGAAGCACCAGTTTATGGTGATGTAGAAAGCTGCTTTTTTTTGCAAATCCCTTTTCTTTTCCCCTGGAGCTCAGTGACAAAGGGGATTCGAGGCCACCTCACAGAGGAGACCTGAGCTGAAGCTCAGGGAAGCAGATGAAGCTGACATGAACTTCTGGGCTGGGGTTTTGATTTGTGCTGTGCACCAGGGAACTTCTTTTTTTTTTTTTCTCAGGACTGTACAGCCCTTGGGACAGGCCTGGTTTGCAGCCAGCAGCCTGGTTTGCAGCCAGCATGAAGCAGGAATAAAAGAGCAATTCCTGGAGCTCTCTTTCCAATCGCTTTCCCTTGAAGTTAGCCTGGCTGCCAGGACATTTCTTATTTTGGATGAGCCCTGTCTTTCAGAGGAGCTTGTCATCCCAGTCCTTGAAGTTCCTAATCCCTGCCTTGTTTGAAGGGAAGCTGGAGCAGAATCGCATGCAAAGGAAACACCGTGGGTTTGGTTTTCCTTATTGTCTGAACCTTGTAAACAGGTTCCAGACACAAATAATGGTTTGTAAGTCACGTTCCTCTATCTCGGAGGAACCATTTCTATTCTGCAACCTTTTGCTGATGCAGCAAAATAAGAAAAACAGCCTGTAGGGGAGAAGCAAATGTCCCAGGCTTCTCTCCCTTAACCCAGAGAAAGCTCTGAATGAGAACAGCTGCTCAGCAGAAGTCTCTCCAAACAAGAGTGGTTTAAATTAGTAGGATTCAGGCTAATTAAAAGACTATAAAGACATAATTAAAAGAACTGAGACCAAGCTATATTAAATTAGTCCACCAGCCACCTTCCAAGCCATTGCAGAAGGATGCAGATGCTCTTCACCAGTCCAAAGCAGTCTGAATGTGCTGGACACAGCAGGAGCTGCTGGTGGAGTGGACCTGCTGGGGAGATTCCCAAGCAATCCCATCAGTGCCAGAGTGGCAGAAAGGGGATTTGCCCTGGCACAAGGCTAGTTAACCAGGAAGGTGACAGTGAGGTGGTTCACCCCAGGATAATTTCCTCCTTCTCACGTCAGTGCGCCCGCAAGGATGGAAGTGCTGCTGGTGGGAAATCCTCCATTAAAGCACCCTGCTGCTCACAAATGAGCTCTGAGCCTCTGCTGGCCCAGGGCTCTGCCCACAGCTCCAGGATGCCTCAGGGAGGCTGCAAAGACAGTGGCATCCCGGTGAGAGTGTGGGGGATACAGCCAGAGGGGGTGAGAAACAGGAGGCAAGGAAGGGAAATTAAATAAGAGTAGGAAAGAGAGATAAAATGAGGGTGGCACACAAAGAAAGAGGAAAAGAGGAGAAAAATAAAAAGAAAGAAAGGCCAAAAAAATGAAAGAAAGAGGAAAAGAAAAAATAGAGATAAAAAGAAAGAGAAAGAGGAAGGAAGGCAGGAAGGAAGGAAGGAAGGAAGATTAAAAAACTAAAGAGAAGAAGGAAAATAAATAGAAAGATAAAAAGGAAAGAAAAAGAAACAGGAAGGGAAAAATAAAGGAAAATAGAAAGGGAAAGAAAGATAAAAAGAGAAAGAAATTAAAAGAGAACAAAAAAGAGAGAAAATAAATTTAAAAACAAAACCAAAAGAAGGAAAGCAAGAGAGAAAAGGAAAGAAAGGGAGAAAAAGGAAGCAAATTAATTGGAAGAGGGAGGGAAGGAAAGAGCAAAGGGCCGTGGATGCTTCCAGCTGTTCAGATGCAGCAGTGCCGCCCCTCCACAGCTGTGCTTTCCATCTCTGTCCTGCTGGGCAGCAGCCCTTCCCAGCACATGGAGGGCCCCAGGTGCACGGGGACCATCTGCCAGAGCAGCCCCTCCGGCCCAAGGGACATTTCTGGGGTCACCAGCAGCCCCTTGCTCCCAGAGGAGGAGGCTCAGGTGAGATCAGGCACCTGCAAAAGGCCTGGCCTGGCCACGGGAGCTGCTGCACCCAGATGAGGACAAACTGCAGGACACAAGGATATCAAAACTTCCTCTAAGCACCAAAACCCACAAGTGTGTGGTGGCAGATGTGGCCAGAGCTGACTTGGAGCTCCTGCTCCCAGCTGCTGAAGAGGCTCTCGATAGCTGCAGCTGCTCACACACCCGGCAGCAAAAACCTCCAAATGCTTCTTTTCTTTGTGCTGTGTAAGACAAAAGTTGGGAGGTTTTCCATGAATCAAGAATTTTAAAAATGCTGCTCAGAGACAAAAGAAGACCTCTTGATTTTTAGCACTGCTTGGGGAAAATCCCTCTGAGAAACCAGGAAGCAAAATAAATTGTGAAGTGTAAAGCTGCGCCACACTGAAGAATTAAAAATGTTTCTTTGAAAGCAGTAAGGATCAGGGTGGTTAGAGTTTCTGGGATGCTTCTTACAAGGGAAAGAAAGGAATTCCATAGATGTTTGACTACTTTACTTTAGTAAGTAATAAAAAATAAATTTTAGTAAGGAAAGAGAAAGAATAGGAAAAAGAAAATTATAAAATCAAAATAAAAAGGGGTTGGGCAAAACATGCACAGAATCCAGAATGGTTAAGCAAAACCATTTTTGCCTCACATCTCTCTGTTTCCCTGCTGAAGGCTGAAAGAAGAGCCTGTACAAACCCACTGTGATATGGAATTTACATAACTTTGTAAAAAAAAACTTAATAAAAAACTTTGTAGAGGTTGTGGAAACCCCATCCTTGGAAATCTTCAGGGCCAGGTTGGATGTGGCCCTGAGCAACCTGGTCTAGTGGAAGGTGTCCCTTCCTGTGGCAGGGGTTGAAACTGGATGATCTTTAAGGTCCCTTCCAACCCAAATTTGATGATTCTGTGATTCTATGATTTGTGTCCCAGCCACCCAAACTGGGATGACACTGGTGTGGCCTTGCCAGTGTCATCCCAGTTTGCCTGGTGTGAACAGGAGGGTGTGTGTGGGGTTGTGGGCTCCAATCCCACCCTGGTAGAGGTATTAAGAAAAATGTTTGAGCCCATCTGTCCTAAGAATAAAAACCTGGATAAAGGAGACAGTATTGAGCTCATCTCTTGCTAGCAGGTAGAGAATCCAACACCACCCACCAGGAGAAGTTGCTTTTGGAGTTTAAACTCCACTGGACACCAGAACATTCACCCTACAACACCAACAGGGGCAGAAAAGCAGTTTTCAGTGCCAGTCATTCTCAGGGCACTATGAACTTATGAAAAACATGGAAAGTGAGGACAGGGGTTCTAGGACCACTGAGAAGGGATGTCGTTGAATTTTCAAGGTATATCCATGTGCTCTGATGGTAACTGATATCCATTTGCTAATTTCAGTGGTTATTAGTTGTTTTGTAATTAAATAGTGGTGTCACTGGTAGAAATATATAACAGTATCCAAAAGATTTCAACATAGGAGGTAAAAACTGAACTGCGTGTGAAAGCCATGCTGTGGCCACGCCATCCTCTTCAGCTGAGGTCAGCTGGCAGGTCAGCTTGGTGGCACCCCATGAGTTTCACAGCTGGTTGTATCACACCTCTGGGGGTACAGCTGTACCCACACCCAGAGTGGGGCAGCAGGAGGATGTAGCTTCTGAACCTGACAGCTTCTTGTTTGTCCATTGCTCCTAATCCTTCTATTATACAAGACAATGAGCCAACAGTCATCCCTCAGGAATTTCTTGTATCTCTTGCATATCTTCTTTGACCATTTATTTTCCAAACTACAGCATCTCTCTCCCAGGCCTTCACTCACTCATGTTACTTTTCATGAATCTTTTCCAAACATCTTATTTCCTCTGAGTGCTGTGGGACCAAAATGTCACAAACTATGGACAACAACATCCTAAGCTCCCTTAGAACCTGAATCATCCACTGAGTCAATGTGGATGCACCAGAGACATTTGTAGCAGCACAATGACATTTTCTGCTCTGTTCTCCACTTTTTCACAATTCCCAGAGTCTGATTTGATTCACAGTGACAGAAATTGTGGCTTGATGCAAAGATCCTGAAAGGTGCCCCATAGTGTGGCCTGAGAAGGCTCAGGGCATGGATCTGTGCCCTTTTCTAGCACCAGCTGGGCAGGCTGAGATGACTTTACCCAGTCCCCTGTCACTGCCTGCTTTCATCCCTCTGGTAGCTCTGCTGCTCATGCAATAGACCCCTGGTCCATGTTCTGAAGCAGCTGGGGCTTGGCTTAAATTCTTTCAAAACATCAGGTCTTTGCTAACCCATATTTTGAAGCAGGAACAGAAAGAGGGTGGAAGTTGCCAGCAGCAGCAGAGGGTGAGCCACACTTTGTATTGCTGCTATCCGAGCTGGGAGCTCAGCACAAGAGCAGTGAGGAAGCTCTGGGAGGCTGGAAGTAAAATCTGTAAGGAGCTTGTGAACCAGGACAAGCAGCAGGACCATAGCATGTCCCCAAGATCTGCTGCATTCCCAAACTGTCACCTTCATCATCAAGGTCAGAGTGAGTTCCATTCCCAGTTCAATCAAGATGCAGAAGTCCTCAGCTACAGATGGGCCAGGAGCACAAGCTGAACTTCCCCAAAATAATCAGCCACGGACCTGAAAGGAAAGCCCACCTGTCCTCCCCTCCCTGGCTCTGCCTGAGAGCAGAGGCACTGGTGCTCTCTCGAAGAAGCTGAACTTGTGGTATTTTTGACCCAGCTGGAAGAAGGATGAACCATAAATCTCACTTGACAGCTTAATCTCATTATATTTCCCAGCTCTATTTCCAGGCCAAAGGGGTTTGGCTTAGCTTCAGAGAAGCATCTGAACCCTCAGAAGCTGCTCCAAAACCAAGTCCTAAATCTTCTGATGGTCACCCATCGATGGGACTGATGTCCCCTTGTCCCTAGCTGTGCACTGCTGTGTGGACTAAGACACAGCACAAGTCATCACAGAGATGTTCATCAATACCAGCCCTCCATAAAGGTATTTCAAGCTACCACCTGAAGAAGAGGTACCAAGGGTCATAAAAAAGCATGAACTCACTGTTGCTAAAAGGCCAAGAAGCAAATCATCTCTTTGAGACTCTGCTGGGGGTGAGCAGATTAATGGACCACCAGCCACCATCAGAGGCACCCATTAAATGCCAGCTGGAAAGGACATGTCCTCAATGGATATCTGCTGGGGTTCCAGGCAAATCACAGAAGGCCTGTGCAGTGAAAGCAAGTGGCAGCAGGAAATTAAGATTGCTTATAAATTCCTCAGTGTGTGCTGAAGGGAGATGGAGACCACCGCTGCAGAGCCAGGGCAGGGCTGGCTTTGCATGTGTCTCTGTCCTGGTGGTCTGAAGAACAAAGAAGAAGCCAGGAGGGCGAGCAGACCTTGGGAACAGAGAGAGGCTGCAGCTGTAAAGATGAGCCAAGCTGTCTGTGTCAGCCTGGGAAGCGGGGAAAAGAGCTGGGTGGGGAGTGCTGGTTTCACTTCTCAGCGCTTTGTGCAGACGCTGCCTTGGTGTTACGGTTCACGTAGGATTGCAGCAACCCCCTCTCAGCAAGGAACAGGCTCCAAAACTTCCTGCAAAAGCTCAGGCCATGTTCTGCCATAATTTTTGCCAGAGATTTGCCTTTCATCTCTTTGGGATGCAGCAGCAGGAGCAGGGCAGGAAGCTCCCATTACCTCTGGAGAAATTGACCCTTGATCCCAAACAGTGTGCAGGTCAGGATTCATCCTCTTTGGTTTGCATTTCTCTGCCTTTAGGAGCTGTGCTACAGCCCACAGTGGTGATCCCAGAGCCAGCTGGCTGCATTTGTGTATCCAGACTGCACAGACCAGCAGAGCCTGGGCATGGACCAGGCTTCAGCCACGCACCACTTGCCAACAGAAGGGCCAGCTGGCTCATCCCAGTCCAGCCAGGCAGCCTCTACATAGCCCACATGATGGACCAGCTAATGCAGCACTGCTGCCACCAGCTCTGTCCCCTCAGGAGCATCATCCTGGATGGGGCATCCTCCCTGAGTCCAACCAGACTCCCCAATAGCTACAGCTCTGGAGATGTTCACCATGAGGCTGCCAGTCCCAGACACCCTACAGAGGGTTTCAGGCTGAATGAAGGTTTTGGTGGTTTTTCATGAGTAAGGAGAACAGCCCTGAGCTCAACAAACTGGTTTGTGAGTCATGCAAGAGAGCTGAGCTGTCTTAAGGACACAGCTGATCTTTCATAGAATAGAGAATGGTTTGGGTTGGAAGGGACCCTAAAGCTCATCCAGTTCCAACTCCCTGCCACAGGCAATGACACTTCCACTAGATCAGGATGCTCAGTGCCCCATCCAGCCCAGCCTTGAACACTGATGGGGATAGGGGAAAACTCCTGTGCATGCATTCATCTTCTTCTGACCCACCAGCATCTGGATGGCTCCTCTGTGCTCCAAGAAGAGAAATCTCAGCTCTCAAACTTATACATCAAATGTAAACATTATCGCCAAACACTTCCCATAAATCATCCTCTGGGATTTTGTGGCAGGGTTTCTTTATTTCCTCTTCATATTCCAGTTATTATTGGGTTTTTTGGGCACTTGGGCTCGTGTTCAGGGCTTTTGTTTTCTGGGCTGATTCGTGTAACAGTTTGGCTTCCCAGGGCAGCTGCTTTGTAACAGGGGTCTTTGGGGGCTGTGGGGAACGTGATGAGATCCTCATATATATTTTGCAGCAGGGTACCTCCCTTGGGTACACTTTGTACCACATCAACCCAGCTCTCAGATTATGAGCTCTACATAGCAAAGCTCATTGAAGTACCCAGAAATGAGTGGTGAGCTTTACCCACCAAAGACATTAAACATGCTGTGTTTAGTCATTTCACTCACTGGAAATATCTCATCAGCCTGTAATGCAGATCCACTTAAATCAACCCTTGAACTGAAGTTCAGGAGAGCAACATCGAGGAAAACAAAGGGAAGAAATTCCCACTTGTAACATGAGCAGCTGCTGCGGGCTTCCAAGATAAATGAGCACTCCATAATACAAGAGGCATGATGGGTCTCTGATGTCAAAATGTTGTCAGGGGACAGCAACCTATGAAAGGATTTTTTTTCCCTTTTGTTAAAAAAGCCATCAAGTAGCTTTATTAGTATAAAAATTCAAGGTCACCAGAGCATGAGGTTTTGCCCTTTACCTATTTTGTCTGATTCCTAGAGGCCACGACTGGGGTTTTCACACTGCAACGGTGCACAGGTGTGTTTTGTGAGCCGTGGGCAGCAGAGATTTGCATTTCATTTCCATGTCTGCCAGTGCATGGATGTTTTCCTGAATGAAGATGAAACAGGGCAGGAGGTCCCATGGCTTGTGGCACAAATCCAAGTGGATGTGGGGGTCTCCATCCTACTGAGACCCTGCTGCACCCAGGGCAGTGTTGCACAGGGACCACTGGGATGGTGGCAGAAGATATAATTCTCCTTTTCTTTGTGTTTAATGTCTCCCTCAGCTTCTGAGCCTCAGCCCTGGGGTGAGCCAAGGGCTTCTGAAAGCCCCTTGGGGTCTTGGGAACTGCAGCTGGGTCTCTGAGCAGCTCAGGAGCAATGGGAGCAGTGGGATCACGGAGCACTGGGATCATTGGGAGCACTGGGAGCAATGGGATCACTGGGATCACTGGGATCATTGGGATCACTGGGAGCACTGGGATCACTGGGAGCACTGGGAGCACTGGGATCATTGGGAGCAATGGGAGCCCGAGGATCATTGGGAGCACTGGGAGCACTGGGATCATTGGGAGCACTGGGAATAGTGGGAGCACTGGGAGCAATGGGATCATTGGGAGCACTGGGAGCAGCTCAGGAGCACTGGGAATAGTGGGAGCACTGGGAGTAGTGGGAGCAGTGAGAGCAATGGGAGCAGTGAGAGCAGTGGAAGCAATGGGAGCAGTGGAAGCAGTGAGAGCAGTGGGAGCAATGGGAGCAGTGAAAGCAATGGGAGCAGAGGGAGCAGTGGGATCACTGGGATCACTGGGACCAGTGCTGGCTGCTCTGCTGGGGTCAGCGGGGCCATGTCAGAGCCGCAGCTTTACAAACACGGAGCTGCCAAGTGTGACACACCAGCCGTGGGATGCTGGGCACGGCAGGGTCCCCAGTGCCCAGCTGTGCCCCACACAGCCAGGAAACACACACACTGGCTGCTGCCTTGGGAATGTGCCCCTAGCCCTGCTCCCAGCACAGACACTGCCCCTCACCTGCTGTGGGAGACAGGGAAAAGCACCAGGATGGGGACCAGGGGAGTGACACGAGGGGTGAGACTCACCTGATACTTTGGGGATGTGTGTCTGCTCCTCAGCTGGTCACCTCTAGTGATGAGCCCATCAATCTCATAAAATAAACAAGCAATAATAAATACAAGCAAACCCATTAAATTTTTGTTTGCCTGCTTTTCTTCCATCAGCAGATGCCGTTCCCAGCCATGAAAGGCTCTGCCCCTAAACCAGCCAGCGAGGAAAGAACTGCTGTTGGCACTGGCTGTGTTGTAATTGGCCTTTAGGGCTGACCCTTTAATTAGATTAGCAGGGGCTGGTTCATTCAGTCTGGGGCAGAGTTGGGCACGGACTCCCCCAGGGTCCACGCTCCCTCTGTCAGGGCTTCCTCTGAGCTTTTCCCTGCAATCCCACACCTCCTGCTGCCACTGTTCCCAGGGACCTCTCCTGTGCACCCTCAGAGATGCAGGGGACAAAGTGGGGAATGGTGTGAGATCTGGGCTTGTGTTTCTCCTCCCTCTTTGCCATTTCCAGGCTAAAGTAAGCTGAGGAGGTTAAAAGCAGTTCAGAAACAGCACAGGAAGAGAATAAGGATGGTGAAGAAGGGGAAGGAGGAGGAGAAGCCCTCTCTGCTCTCCCTCTGCCTGAGGAAATAATTTAGTGTTAAGTGTCACCTCAAAGAGTTAAATCAGCCAGAGTACATTGCAAAAAGGCATTTTAGCCATTTCCATAGATAATGGTTAGGTCATGTCAAGATGCTGGCTTTCACGATGCTATCAAGCCATCCATAATTTAATGTTTAAAATGCAACCTTAGCAATACAATTAATACTGTTTTATTAGCCCACAGGGGCTTCATGTAACTACTTAGAGCCATATAACACCATCCCATCTCACAGCCCCATATAAATTCCTCTGGTAAGATAAACTTTCAGGTCTGCAGTTGCAGGCACTGAAAATCTGCAGAGCCAGCAGAAAGTAAATGGCTTTCCTGTTTGATAGAATATCATTTTGGAGGTGCACACCTCTGGCTTCTCTGCAGAGAAACGAGCTTGTGCCAAGACCTTGGGGAGGAGGCAAGCACAGGACATACCTTGGGAATGGCCCTAAATCATCTCTTTCTGCTTCTCCCTGTCCCTGGGTATCTCTGTCTCCTTCACACCCACATGGTCCCACAGGTTTTCTTTCTCACACGGAACACTAGTATTTGTGCACCTTGCACCGTTTCCAAACAAAACCCCTCCTGCCTGCCTGCTGATGGGCTTCTCACACTGAGATATCCCAAACCAGGTGTTCTGCACCCCATCCTGGACCCCAGCAGGTTTTCTGCCATGTAAGGCAGCTTAAGTTTAGACTCCTGCAGCTTGGATGTCTCCACCTGAGCCAGCCATTCCTGCTCCCCTGCTTGGCAGTGCAAGGTGGGAAGCATTTGCAGTGTGTTTTCCATTTGTCTCACTGGAAACACCTCCTTTGGGATGAGCTGGACCTCGGACACCACTGGCCATGTGTCTACTGAGGAGCAAGGACAGCAGCCTGACATGCAAATATTTTCCTAAATGCAGCTGGATCTCACTCTCAAAATCCATTGCTGTTATTTGAGGTACCTGTGGAGCACATGCTTGCAGGGATATTTGATGTCCTCAGCAAGGGCAGGCACAAAGTGCACTGGGTCACACTTGGCATGAAACTTGCTCTTTCTGACTTGTGCCACACCACCCTTCTCTGGTACCTGCATGTGCTTCTTCCCTGTTCTGAGATTGTTCTGTCTGTGCCCATCTGGGACCTGGTGCAGGATCCTGCACAGGGAGGGATCCAGCACTGCAAAACCCCTCCAGAGACCATGGCAGATGGAGGCTGAAGGAGCTGCTGAGGTCCTGGCCAGCACAGTACTTTTTAGGGTTGCTCTTCAGTCAGTTGTGACCTTAAACAGTCTGTGGGCTTGCCCTGGCTTGGTGTCTCAGTGTATCTCAGCCCAAGGCAGCCCATTTAAGTGCAAAGGCTTGAAGTGGACCTGGTTCTCCTGCTGAGCACATGCCCACAGAGCTGCTCACCCACAGACACCAGTGCAGAGCCAATTAGGCACATTAGCATGGAGCCAGGCCAGAATAATTGTGCTCTGCTTTCCCTGGGCCCTGTGAGCCTCCCTTTGGCTGGTGCCAGCTGTGGCCATTTCCTTTCCACGGGCAAGAAGAGACCTCAGTGGCATCTGACCAAGCCAGGTTTCCCCAAAGCCAGCACCAGTGGCAGCAGCACCACTCAATCCTCGCCTGGGGCTGAGGAGCAGCAGGTGCCCTGTGCCCCAAGGCTCTTCAAAACTAATACATAAAGAAGAAAAAAAGGAGAAGTGTTGCCAGACTGGTATGAGCAATATAGAGAGGAGGAGGCTGATCTAGACTTAGAGGTGCTGTGGCAAAGTTTAGGTTTCTTGGCTCTCAAACCTGTGCCCACTGAAGCCACCCTATTCTTGTGCTCATCCACTGAAGGGTGTATCTCAGGAATTGCTTGTCTACTCCATCAGCAGAATAAAAAGCCACTCCTGGCACTGTCATCTCCTTGTTTAATATTTTCCATATTTTTCTCCCTTAAAACCCTGTCTTCTCTAAATAGGTTCATCTCTGCTTTTATGTTGGAAATAATTTTTGAGTTTGTTCGGTTGTGAAGAGAAGTCAGAGTCTGGGAACTTTAAAGAGGTCCAAATTCATAGGATAAATAAGGATTCTTCCTTTCTCCACCATATCTGCATTAAGGTTTTACTAGATATCAAGGTCCTACAATGACCTCAGGGTTTAGGGGGACACAGTTCTGAGTCCAGGGTCTCATCTCCTTTATCTTCCACACACCCTGATATCCAAAGATACAGGAATAAAGAGACAAATTCCTTCAAATATGTTTTGCAATTAAAGTAGAGGCACCTATTAAAAAGTAAACGGGCACCCTGCCCCCAAATTTCCTCAGGTTAGGGCTAGCCTTTCTGATTATTCCAGCCTACACTTCCTGTGCATTTTAATTATTTTACCCACACTAATGCAAACACACAGAGTGAGGATAGACCAGGCATCCCAAATCAGTTTAATGAACGT
Organism: Toxostoma redivivum; assembly: GCA_013397375.1. Taxonomy (NCBI): domain Eukaryota; kingdom Metazoa; phylum Chordata; class Aves; order Passeriformes; family Mimidae; genus Toxostoma; species Toxostoma redivivum. The sequence continues at coordinate 195,817 of VXBI01008807.1, read as the reverse complement.
CCTCATCTGAGAGGATTCTTTCATAATGACTGAGAGGGATGAGAAATATAACTCTCTAGCCTACCTCCCCAAGAAGCAGCGGGGCCCCAAAGACATGAAAAAAAAAAAAAGAAAAAAAAAAAAGGAGCAATTCATCAGAAGCAGCAGGAGAGAAAAGCTAATTAGAGCTGGAGACATAAAGAATGAAAAGCTGAGCATGGAAGGCACTTTAGGGAGAAAAAGGAGGGGAGCTTGAAGAGCCACAAGCCTAAATCTGTTGTGTGAGCTGTAGGACTCACTAAACACCTGCACGAGAAGGAGAGAGCTTGTGCTTCCCACATGCTGGCAGAAAATAATGGCTTTGGGGGAAACACACCTTTCACATTCACAGGTTTTGTTCCTGGAAGAAACCTTCTGTTTCTGCCCTTGCTTCATCTTCCCTTTCTTTCTCCTGCCTACCAGCAGGTGCTGTCCCTGGCTGCCCCGATTTGCAGGGATGCTGGTGTGAGTGCTTTCCCTCCATCTCCTCCTCTTCCCCACTGGCTCTGCCCCCTCTCAGCACCAGCAGCATCTTCCTGCTGCTACTAGCAGGGAGGTGAGATGGGTCAGGATGGGTCACCCTGCTCCCGGCACGATGCTGGGCATCCCCTGCACCCTGCAAGGACAGGGTGAGCCACCACGACCTGCTGTGCTGGCTGCAGGGTCCACCCATCACCCAGGGCAAGGCTAGGAAAACATCCCTGTGCTCACTACAGGGCTGATCCTTGTTCGATGTTGAAATCAGGGCATGGAAAGGACAAAGAATAACATAAACCAGCCCATGCTAACCCAGCAGTCACGGTGCTGCCCCTGCAAGGAACAGCAAAGCTGCAGCACCCTTTGAGCTGCTGTACAAACAACCAAGCAGGTCCTGCCCCGGAGCACTCCCAGCCTGGAAAGCCGAAGGAGGGAGGGTGATAATCCTTTTCTCCTTGTTTCTCCAAACACAGGCTTTAGGCAGTTCTGCTGCACAGAAATTGAGGGCTCATGTAGAGGGGATCAGCACCCACCCCTCAGCCCATGGGGTAGCATGGATGTCGTTTATTGGGCTGGTTACAGTCACCCTGTGCTGTAGTTTGGCAAATTATTATTTTTCCATATCTGCTTTAAGCCTGTGGAGCCTTTGAACACCAGAGCAGTAAATAATGGAGAGCAGTGGACAGTGCAAGCATATTTCTAGTTTTTTTATGCTGTTAATGCAGATGGGGATTCAGACCTTCTGGGCTAAAGCTGCCTGGATGTGGCTGGTGTCAGTAGGTCTCACTCAGGACACCCACATTTGGGGCAGGTGCAGACTCACAAGGGTGAACCTGCTGCTCACAACAAACCTATCACTCCTTCTTCCTCACCTACCAGGTGGCAGCAATGTTTCCTCAGAGGCATGTGCTCCAATACCAAAACAATTCCCAAAAATCAAGAGTGAGGGCTGGATTTCCATGACCAGCCAGGACCACCAACTCCTGGGCATTCCTGTACTCTTGATGCTCTTGTCATTTACTTGGCTCTCTGCAATGTCAGATCAATGGGATAGGATCAAGACAGCTTTGCTGGGTGCCTGTCTTCTTCCTTGTCCCCCTTTAACCTGCAGAGGTGTCAGGTGAAATCTCCTCTTAGAGAAAGTTGTCCTGAAATGCTCCTACATGTGGTGAAAGAGGAACGAGCACTTGGTGTAAAGCAGGGGCACAGCTTTGCAGGGACAGGGCTGGGATATTAGAAGGGCTTAGTGACAGGACTTCTGCAGCATAAATCCTTCCATATTTTCCCTATCAGCAGAGTGTTCCAGATTCAGGTGTTGGCTGCACAAATCCTGGGCTAGTAGAGAGCCATGGATTACTAGCAAACAAGGGAAAAGCAAGCAGAAACCTTTAGCAGTGGCCAGCTGGTCATTTAGCATGAACCAGTTTATCTTTATCAATAGAAATCAGTACACAGGTTATTTCTTGCCATAGATGAAATACAGTTTTTGCAGGATATATTTAAGAGAAGCCAGACTTTACCTCTCCCACTGCTGTGAGACTACTTGCATTTCTAGTGCCAATTGCCTGTGTCCTGCTGTTTAGTGAGAGGAGGATTTCAGAGAGTTTGATTCTCTTGTATTTAAACTCAGATAAAATCAATTGCATGGGAAATATCCATGCAAGAGAAAAGTGTTCCCCAGTGCAGGCTTTAAATCCTGTGCTGGTTTCTTTGCCTCACTTTGCTCTGAACCCACAGCTGTGGATTTTCAGATTTTTCACTATGAATCCACATCAAAGTGGTGTCCAGTCCTTTCTAGGAGGGACTTCATTTTTCAGTGTCCGATCTCTTTTAACACATGTTTTAACATTAATAGAAGCACATTAAGTGGCATTAGGAAGTGGAGCAGGGGAACTGCCCTACCAGATCATATAACTAATTGCTTTGCTGCTGATTCTGTGCTTCCTATTCCTGTGACATTCCTTTGAAGTCAGAGTGGGATGCTCTGACATATCTGGTACATCAGGGAGCACTGAAAGGTTACTGCTTCCTAACTAAATAAGAACAGAGGAATGGTTAATTCCCTTTACCTGGCATCCATCACACAGCAAGGTCAGTGTCACATGTTGGGGAGGATGCTAAACTGGACACATGTTGGGAATTGGTAGTTACAGGATGCTGTACATCCTTTCAAAACCCCTGGAGTAGAACTGGTGATGGTAAAAAAAAAAATAAAAAAGCCTAAGTGGATTTGCTGTCACTCTAGGGACATGGTTGGGAATGCTTGATGGGACAAGTACATATGGACTTGCAGGTGCAGATTGGCCGTGCTTTGCATAGGATCCTGCCGAGTGCATGCTGGATAGTTTGTTTGATGCAAGTAGATTTTTCACTTTGCACCAGCCATCTGTCTCCACGGCTGTACTGAAGCATCCCACAGACAGTGTGCTACAGAGCTGCAGCACAGTCTTGTCACAGTCACACTGCTGAAAAACCTCTCGTAACATCTCCTTTGATAGATTTTCACTTCCCTCTCCTCCTCGTGCATGAGAACACAGTGCAAACAGACCGAAAAATGCTTTACACAGAGGAATAGTGACTGAAACAAAGTATTGGGCTAATTTATCTTGGGTTTAGACAGGTTTTTCAATCCATGGGATACATCCTGATGTCATGGAAAAGCAGCTATTAGGACAAATTGAAATTTTTTCAGCTATACCCACCCTCTTTCCAGGGTAGGCACTCCCTGCCTACCTAAAACTCATGTCCCCAAGCATATTATCACATAGACTGTCTATTTAAAATGCCACCCCTGAGCAGAGCAACTTCTGGAGGAATTCCAAAAGGTTCAGGCACTTGGTTCAAGTCTGAGTGGGTGTTGTGTGGTCTGGCTGTGCACTTGCAGTCAGGCTGGGCTCTTACACATCCTGGTTTTAGCTGGCTTGGAAATGCCCCAGAAATGACAGAGACACTCAGCTCTGCTAACAGAAGCCCACAGCCCCCCACCATAACATGGATGCAGCCACAGGGAAGAACACCATGGGAGCCAGATGAAATAAATACAGCACCGAAAGGACCTAATCACTGATTAGAAAGGGGCGTGGTCCATTCCTCAGCACCTAGTCATTAAATTAGGATCAGCTGTCCTGCCAGGAGCAGAGGCCCATTCAGCTGCCAGCCATTGGTAGTGATGCAGGACTTGGCACTGATGCAGCCCCTGGCCTCCTGCGTGTAAGAGATCAAACATGACTGCTGCAAATGTCCTTTTGGATCCTCTTTCCTGCTGTGCAGCTGGCACTGAATTGTTTGGGAACGAGCCTCAGTCAGATTTTTGTGACAGTTGTTCTTTTTTTTTTCTCCTTTTCTTTAGAAAAGGTTCTTGCTGCGTGTTTATCCTCCTGGCTCATACTGGGAGCAGCTGGGGTGACATGGGGAAGGTTGGTAGAGTTCTTCTCAAAGCACTAAACCTCTTTTTTAGGATCCTTAAGGTCTCTGTGGTTGAAAACAAAACTCTTGAGAGAATGCTTCCCACATAACAGCAGGTTTTCAATAGAAATTAGTAATTTCCCTCCCCAATTTAAAAAAATAAAATAAAAAAAAGCCAAAAACAAAAAAAGCACCATGAGATCCCACCTCTGCAGCTTGGTGGGAATGTCTCATCATTTGTTATCCTGGCTGGTGGAGCAGCAGAACTCCAGTGTGGGAAAAAGAGCCTGAAGCCCAGCCATGTGCTCTGGGAATGCACAAGACACAGAGAGGAAGATGAGCACAAATCCAACAGGCAGCAGAAAATAAAACTGGCTGGCTGCACAGCGTAGCTGGAGTGGGGCCAGCCCAGCCACCCACGCATGGCAGGCACTCCCATTCCTGTGGCAAGGTGAGGGATGTGCCAGGCTGGGATCCCTTAGGTCACTTCCCAAAGAGCACCAAAGCACGTCAGTGCCAGCAGCAGGGTCCCTGCTGCCACAGAGGGAGGGACACGGAGCCCATGCCCAGCGTCACACAGCAGCTTTGCAGGACAGCTGCATAAGCTTCAGGAAATCTGAAGTGATACTTGCTCCAGGACAGCAGTCCCAGATGTCCAGGGTGTCCTAGAGGAAAGCTTTAGCTGGGATCCTCTCCTGGCCTCAGTGGGAAGGGATGGGGTAAGTCACCGTGTTCAGATGTCTTTGGTTTAAATGTGCAGAGCTCCACTGAATTCAATTAGTTTTGGATTATGTATATCCCCAGAAGAGTCTGTGTCTGTGACAGGACTGAACCCTTCCCAAAATGAGGCTTTATCAGTTCAGCTCAATGGAAGTATTGGGTTCACCTCTAGTGACAGGTCAGGCAAGACTTGTGCACTGGGTTTTAGAATGCACTCACAGGCATGCAGTCATACACAATATTTATGTTAGGATTCACCAACCTCCTCTTGGAATAGGGATCAAAATACTGTAGTTTGATTGAAATTACTCTAAATTTGTATATGTAGTTCATTAGAGTTTGATATCCTTTCTGTGGGATTTGAAGCACCTTGTGAGCTTTGGGAGATTCATGTCCTGAAAATGGCATTCAGTAACTTGGTTTGAAAATTCCACAGTAAAGTTGCTAATCCCAAATAAATCTGGTATGTCTTTTCCTTAACCATATAGAAGGAATCATTGATAGATTCCCCAGTGAATCAGATGCAACCTGAATTTTTTAATACTCTTGTCGATGTGCACATCGATCCCTTCCCTTCCAGGCAGCGGAGCTGGTATTGCCTTGCATACCACCACATTTCTCAGGCTGGCTTTCACACCACAGAAATACTGTTTCTCATTTCCCACTAGACATTTTGGAGTCCAAAGCCTCTCCTGCAGCCTGATCCTGCCGAGGGCTGCAGGGGGGCTGGGGCACCCCGGCATCCTGCAGGAGATGAGGAGGAGATGCCATGTGAGAGCCGGGTGCCAGCGCAGGGGAGATGTGCTGACCTGATTCACCACCCTGATTTGCATGTGCGGTGTTAAGGGAAAACGCTGTATCCTATTAAATTAACAAACTAGCACATTCCGTCAGCTGGTTCTCATGCCCTCCAGGCATCCTCTGGAGGTTTCCTCGACATGCCAATGAAACATTCAAACTACAAGACAGCCCAGTCACTTCCCATCCATTTTTTATGGTACCATGGAAACAAAGAGCGCCTGGCAATTCCGTCTTTAAGCTTTCAATAAATCACTCCACAACTGTAAGAGGTACGTGCCTTCAATGCCCCTGTGTTTCATTTGTCTCCCCTGGGCTAAGGAGCCTTCTGCCCCCTTTGCCATCTATTCTCTACCCCTGTCACCCTGTGGCCTCTGCTCCCCAAATAGCCCAGAGGGGTTGGGAGCAGACTGGCTCCTTTCAGACTTTGTGTTTGCAGACATTGGAAGGAGTCCTGTACATGTGCTGGGTTGATGTGAAGCCAGAGCCTTAGAGGCAAACACAGTTTTGCAACAGCTTTTCCAGCCAGAGAGGAGTCTGAGGGCCATGGGACAGACTCAGAGACTCCACTGCTGCAAGAGCCACCTTTTGTCCTGCCACTGGGAACACTCCCCCAGCCATTTCTGGGCTTTGATGTGTCCATCAGAGCAGATTTTCCCTTTTTGAATCTTACAGCCTCTCTCCTCTCACTCTCAGTCAACATCTGCCTGCATCCCTGTGTACAACCTATTCTATGCTCTTAAAATATCATCACCCTCCTGCAGAGGTCAGGGTGTGTGGAGTCCCCCGAGGCTGTCTTTGTTGTAGGTACTGGTGTGTGAGCAGCCATGGCATCTGTCCTGGAGGAGAATGAGCCCCTCAGCTTTCCACACACCACAGCAGGGAGCAGTTGAACAATTCCTCCTCAGGTCCCAGGAGTCAACACTTACGTGTTTGGCCCAGCTGAAATCTGATCACTCCTCTCAGGGATTCATTACCTGAGATAGTAACAAGAAAAGTTTCCAATGGAAGACTCAGAAAAAGGAAAGAGAGAAGAAAAAGGAAAGCCAGAGCTATTTTTTATATGTCCCTCCTTCAGCAAGGGAGCTGAAACCTACAGCTCCTGGCATGCAGTGGGGCAGAAAACCCCCTCAAGCCATATTTGAGATCACTGCCTGATGGAGAAGTCAATTGTGTGGCTGGGTCCAAATTGCAGCATCTGAAAGTAAGGGTTGGCCCAGGATTTTCCAAGGGAGAAAGGTGGAAGTGGTTTCATCAATATGAGCTGCAGCTCAGCAGAAAGCTGCCCGTGACTTTAGCACTGGTGTCTGCTGCAGATGTCTGTGTGTGCACATTTATGTTGTGGGCTTGTCCTGCTCTATACTTAATTCCCCAATTTTTAGTGGTGTTAAGAGTGAGTGCCTCAACTTGAGCCATCAGTAAGGGATGAATGGGACCTGCAATTGGAAGCCAAGTCTGTCAGACAGCGTTGCTAAAGTGTGTCTGCATGCAGAGGTGCTCAGCTGCCTGCCTACTGCCCAGTGCTGATCAGCTCCCACCTGATGGAAATTGCTGGGAATCTGGAGCAGTAGAAGTCAAAGGCAGAAAAAGACCCTCAAAACACACAAAAAAAAGGCCCAAGTCTATCCAAACCTCCCTTTGATTTCAGAGGGCTTTAAATCAGGGCCTTCATTGATTTCTCACTCCAGAATCTCCTGAGGGTGAAAGTGCATGCCAAAAAACCAAAACAGTCAAGGGAAGGGAGTGGGTGTTGTGCCAGGCTCTCCTGGATCTTCTTGCATTAGGGGCAGCAATGCTGCCAGAGAACAAGGGGTCAAAATGAACATTAAATTAAGCAGTTGCTGAAGCAGTGAATAGGGAACCATTTGCAGCAGCTCTGGCTGTGGTGGTCCCAGTGAATAAAACATCTCCAAGCTGTGGGTCTCATGTCCCCATGCTGCAATCCCACCAGCTCCAATGGATTAATCCTATGGCACCAAGGCTGGGGTGTCAGGTGGCTCTGCATTAACCCTTTTGCTTCTGAAAGCCACTTTCCCATTTCTGTCCTGATGGCTTAAATTAATGTCCCATTAAGATGCTTTGATCTATAAATTGTCAGAATCTGCCTGGACTCCCTTGGCAAGGTAGGATTTGTGCCTTTGCCAGAGAAGCCTGGCACATGCAACAGCTGTGAGCTGCTCATGGGCATTGGCTTCATTAAACATTAATGGCCTCAACTCCTCTCCAACAGCCAATAATAAAAGGGACCATTTCAGTTTATTCTGACTCAAGTGAAGAGGTTTAGATTCATTGGGAAGCTGTTCAGTGGTGTTTCTTAAATGCTTAAGTCCTGTCTTCCAGCAAGAAGCTGCACCACTTGTAAAGTTAAAAACCTGTAAGGCAAGTGGTGTGGTGGGGCTGGTCCCAACTCCCCCTCAGCACAGCCAGCCCTGACCAGGCTCCTTCTCCAAGCAGTGGACACAGGGCTTGGGGACAGCCTGTCCCACCACAGCCAGCTCTCTCTGCTCCCACACATAGCCACTGGCAAGTCTGCAGCTATTTCTAATTGCCTCCCTCCTGACCTTGAACAAAATGGAATGAAAAATTACAATGAAAAATGTCCACATGCAACCAAAAATAGTTTGTTTTTCATTAATTTGGAGAATTGCTTGCAATAGTGAGTCGGGTTGCTTGAAATTTTAGTTTGTTGTGGTTGGAGGAGGAGGTAAACTTTCCATTCATGAATCACGAGGAAAAAACCTCCAAAAAGCAGTTGTTAAGCATCTCTGGATTGGAGACACCAAAGAGTTTGGGAAAAGAATTGTGAAGCAGCACAGCCAGGCTCCATCACTCCACAAATCCACCCCAAGTGCTGCTCACCAGCCCGCTCCACTCACCCTGTGCCAGAAAGTTCTGCTTGCTTTGGCACAGGTTTACCTGCATGTTCCATAAATGTTCTCCTAATTGTGAGATGTGGGGGGGAATGGACCCTTCCAGGGCATTAAGCTGCCTTCTGCATCCCCACATCCCCCTCTGAGCTTCCCTGCAGGCTGAGCCAAGAGCAGAATGTGACCCCGTGCACTTGCTTGCGGTCCTTTGCTACCGGAGGGGTTATTTCAAGGCTCCCCTTCACCGGCTTCAGATTCCTCTTCCCCTTTTGTACTTTCAAAAGAAAACATCTGTGAAGGGCTCGTCACAACAAACCCCTGCCAGTGTCTGATCTCTTACGATAACACGCTCTAATGAGGTTATAGCTCTCCTGTCTCACAAGTGTTTCGGGGCTGCTCGGGCTGAATGAGACGGGAGGTAATTAGAGTGACATGCTTTCGTGCTCAGAGAGAATAAAGTAACACGAATTTCCTGAATGGGCAAGAGCAGTTTGGCCTCAGCTGAGGGAAATAACCAGGCAGTGATCTAATTCACTTTACTGTTAATAGATTGTTATCTGCGGAGCCCTAGTGCAAACATGATAAGCTGTAAAGAAATACAGATGAAAGCCAGAGCTCCAAGGGTTGCACATTCAGCCCAACGCTGGTCTCGTTGGCCTCAGCCCAGCTCCACTTTCTGCTCATCCCTGGAGCTGGCTGGGGTGATAACACTTGAGTAGGGCTGTGCAATCAAATCTCTTCACGAACTGCAGGATCATTTGGCTCCAGCATCAGTTTGGGAATTCCGTTCCATTTGCCTTGTGGAGTCTAAGGCACAGTGGGAAGAGGTGGAGGCTAAAACTTTCAGTGGGTTCAGGCTTTGACCCAAGTGGAGGGGGTGTGTGGTGTCATCAAGTGATGCTGTGGTCCTCCAGTGAGGTCCCCAGCAGACTGAGCACGTCTGCCTTGGTGCAGCTGCAGTCACAGCCATCTTCTGACACAGCATCCTCTCAATATGGTGACTGCAGGCAGAGAGCCCCCATGCTGGCTTTATCTTGCACACCCCTCCCTGTCATGGCCCTGAGATACACAGGGGGCTGCTTCCACGTGCTTTGGAAGGACAACATTTCTACAGTTTGTACCAAGAGTGAGCTGCAGTTAGAGAACCAGGGTAAAAGTGGGTCTGTGAGTGTCCTCTACCTCCACAACAAGAAAACAGTCCTTATGTGCACCAATTTAGCCAAAGTACTTTGTCTGGATTCCATACGCATTCCAAGCAGTTGCCAATCACATCCATGATGCTATTCCCTCCCTTCTGCCTGAGTTTATCACCCTTGTGTGCAGCCAAGCCAGCTGCCAGAACAGACACACCATGCTCTGCTCACACATCAGCTCTGATTGTGGCTCTTCCTTGTCATGGTATGAAACTTCCTGTCCTTCCAACTGTGGGAAGCTCAGGACATGCATAAGGACCTGGAAATTTGCCTCCAGTGCCCACAGTGAGGATGAATTTCTGCATGACCAAGGTGATGCAGAAAGGGGATCCATTGGGGTCTGCCCAAGCATGCAATGATGCAGAGTGCAGTAGACAAACTGAGAAGGAGCAGGATCCTTCCTCATGGCTGTGGGGTGAAGCATCGCCTTCACACAGCCTTTCTTCCCATAACCCCCATACTACCCTGGCCTTACATGCAATACACCATGTCTTTTATTCATTTTTTCTTTCCTCAGGCAAGAATGCTGTCAGCTTCCCAGGCAGGTTTGAATGTGTCAAAAAATGTAATCTCTTCAGCCAGATTTAGCCTACATTTGGGAAGTGAGTGTACTCTGATTGCTGCTTCCCTGACAGCTTCATTAGAGCTGAGAGAACCCAAGCCCTGCCTGCCCCGTCTCTCCTCAACCAGCATCCAGCTATTAAAAAAACAACAGCACAGCTCCTTATGGTCACTCTCCTCAGCAATTCCAGGAGCTGTTGGATCCCTCCAGGCCTCATTTCCCTACCTGTACCATGGAGAACCTACGATCTTTTTTTTTTCCTGTTCTACCCAGTTTGATGGCAAAGCCATGGTGGGACTGGAAAGATCCCTGCTGCAGTTTTACATTTCCCTGGCACCCCACTGGAGCTTCTAAAAGTGTTGCACAGCAAACATTAATATGTGCTAACCCTCCACACACTGCTTTACCACTCCTCCTTTACAGCAACGGGGAGCCAAGGCTACAAACATGATAACCAATGTGGGGCTACCCCAATGTCACCAAACTTGGTCAGCTGAGGCATATCCCCAACAGGTCTAGTGGTCAGCCAGGCCATTAGAAGCAAAGTCCTGGCCAAGCTCTGGCCTTTGAACTCCTGCCACAAGCCCAGGTTCAGGCTGATGTTTGATCCAGGGACACGTCCTTGGCATGTGGTTTGGATGCAGCCACCCTGTCCTGAAGAGGAGGAGAGTTATGGATGGGCATGTAAGCTCTGCCAGCTGCTGTCTGTGCCCATGAACAAGTTATTTTATTTAATTTAATTTTATTCATTTATTTACATAACTCATTTTATTTAACAGGATAGACTTGACCCTGGCCTCTCTTCAACCCATCCTTAGAATCCTGCTTTTGCAGTACTTTCATGCCAAGTGCATGAGGAGCAGCCTGACTTCCACTGCGAGTGCCAAGAGGGAGTGGAGGAGGCACAAACCAGCTCTCACTCAGCTGGAGAGTTTACTGAAGGCTGCAATCTTCCAATTGCTTGAAGAGCTGTCATTAGACAGTTTAAGATGGCAGATTGCTAAATTGCTTCAAGGCTGGAGCCAAGCTGCACTCAATAGGGCCCTCTTTGCTGTGAGGATATGTGTGCACTGCAGTCCTTTGGTGTCAGAGAAGAGGAAAATCATTGTTTTGATCAAGAATTCTGTAGGGCTGGGAAGGGGCACAACTCACTGTGGAGATAAGGGGAACAAGATACAGGGATGGGAAGGAGAGCATCCAAGAGCAGAGTCCTAAAATCTCTCTGTTACCAGTGTCTGCCCCATGTTTTTTTCTGTAACTCACCACCTACACTTTCCTCCCGTGACAGGAGATGATGTTTTCTGTATCTTTTCCATACTGACCTTGAGAAAACATCTCTGTGACCTCATCAGGGGTCAAGCAAGGAGCTGGGACAAGGGAGAGAGCCTGGGAGGGAGAGGAAAGGACTTCTCTGCATATTATCTGGTTCAGGAGAGTTTCAGGACTCACCAAGAAGCTGCCTGCTATGAAGCAAAGGAGTTTGGTTCTGCAACTACACGTTATTGGCAGGGCTCAGATCATCAGCCTCTCCTTAAAGCAGCCAACATGGACAGTTACAGCCCCTGTCCTGAAAAACTCAGTGATGCACTTTCTCCCCCTGGGGCTGCAGCTTTCTCAAGAGAGAGGGAAAACAGCAGCCAGCACAGCAAAAACCTGCTGACAGGACTAATAAAGCAAAGGGGACAGCAGCAGGCTTTGGTAGCTGCCTCTTCTCCACTGCAGGAATACAGGACCTGGATATTTTCTCCACTGAAAGCATCCTTTCTTCCACTGCACTCACCTGCTGCCTGTCTCTATATTCTCAAGTCCACTTGGTCTCTCTATTTCCAGGCCTTGAAGAAGTGCTGGCTGGTCCCACCTCCAGTCCCAACATCTTGGAGAAGAGATACCAGACCTGCTTAACAGTGGGGTCTAAAGGTTCCTTTTTACTGGGATTATCTACTGTGGTTTTCACTGTTGACACCAGCTCCACTGAGCAGCCCCTACAAGACTGGGTTTTGTAGGGAAATGCTGCTCTTTTTTGGATTTGAGGCCCCTCCTTATGGGTGCAAAGGGTGACACTTGTCTGTGCTCACTGGAGTCACTCTGCTGCTGGAACCCCCCAGTGCTGATGGAGCTGGTCTCACCTTTCCCAAAAGCTCCTCTCAGCCATCCAGAAGCTTTGTGTCAACACAGCACTCAGCCAGTGATGAAACTTCTAAAATGTCTCCTTAAGGCACCTGTAACATTTAATATTGGTAGAACTGGACAATTTGCCCTTGGGCTTGCACTTCCAACCTGTTTGATGCTTTAGGGAGAGACTTTTTGATCCACTCATCCTGAAAGGGAAAAACCACTCAGTGAAGGTGCATCTGGGACTATTTTGGCTCCCCCCAGGAATTTCCCCTTCTCCCCTAAGTTTCTCCATTTCCTGCAGGTTTCCAGACTCCCAGGTGCCTGCCAAGCACACATTCCACGGGCCCTCTGTGCACACTTCCACTCCTGCAAAATTAAGACACGTGACCTCTATAAATCCCCATCAAAGGCCTTTATTCCTGTGCTATTCTCCTTGCTGTTGTTCACTCTGAACATGCATGTGACAGCCAGATAAAAGGCATCATTCTGGAACGAGCTAATTCAAGTTAACCATTGCAGGGAGAAGGACCGAGCAAAGCCAAAGCACTCTGGCATTTTGATGTGCAACAGGGGTTTGAGCCTCCAGCTCATTTTTAGGTTCTGAAATCCCAACTGTTAGCCAGACACTCCCTGAATGTTTGGCAGGAAGCAGAAATTGAGGAAAACTGGCTTCCTCTGCATCTGTGCCCCAGGATTTTGCTGTAGGAGAGGGAGGTTAGCTTGAAAGATGGGTATTTGAAGAGGTGAGCCTTGCTCCCACTTTGGGGCATGTATTAGGAGTTTAACCCTTGTGAGTCCTTTAGTTTTCCCTTCCTTTTCCTCATAAAATTTAGGATGCTCTAGGATGCATCTCATCCTCCCAAATTTGATTGAAATCAGCAAGCCTATATATTCATAGATACATAACAGAGGATACTAAGAATACATATTTTTTAAGTTTTGAAAACTAATTTTTTTTTCACTAAACTATTAGAAGGAATCATGACTTGAAAAGTTACATTGAAATGGTCTGACACTTCTCCTCTGTTCTCCTTTGAGCTTGGGTGTTTCTGGAATATACACTAGAAGTGAATCTCCATTGCCTTGAACAAGAAGATGTTCTTAGTGCAAAAAAAAGAAAAAAGTAATGGGAATATATAACATCAGCTTTTGTCCTATTCTAAATCTTAATACACAGATGCTGGTACTGACTGCACTGTCTGACTCTTGTTAGATTGTTCACTGTGAAGGTCTGGAGTAACCTCAGGAATCCCCACAGGCAGGGACTGAGAGGATGTCCAGCCTCTCTGTGCAGAGCCCTGATTTAACTCCCTTTGAATTCCACCTGAAATGGCACACAGGATCCTAAGTCCTGCTGGTAGACGGTATTTATAACTTGAATAATATCAATGCTTTTGAAAATTATTTCCCATAGGACTAGAGGTGCTGTGAAAAGCCAAGTGATACAAACTCCAGGCTTAGGAGACAAAACACGGTGTACTTGCTGTAGCCACCACAAGATGATGGAGGGCACAGCAAGCTGAGCAGGAAGAGGGTCACATTAGCAGCAGTTTCAGGAAACATCAGACATCACCCCAAGAAACACTTGTCCCCACCTTGCAGCCTGCACAGGGCAGGTGGCAGCGGAGCCCCAAGCTCACATTTCATTGTCCTCATGCAGAGAACGTGGGGAGATTGGGAGTGACAACAGCCATGTGACTGTAACTGAGCAGGCTCTTTAGATGTTGTCCTGTTGGTAGGACCCCAGGGATCTCATTTTGTACTCCAGCTTGGTGCCTGGAGCAGCGAGTGCTGGAGATGAGAACCCCTCCCAAATAAAAATTCTGCTCCGGTGCTACTCAGTAGTTTCTCACCGGGCTTGACATTCTCATCTACTCACCGCCCCTGGCAAACTTCTCTCGTGGTGGCTCTTCATCTCCCAGCTCCACACAGGGAAATTAAAAATCCCTATTACATTTTTCTTTAATCTAGCCCAAGCTTCAGCTGCACTGGGGGCTGTCGCCTGGCAAACTCTGCATGGATGAGGGTTGCTCAGCTCACCTCCACTGGTGAAGCTCCCCCTCCTGCTAAACTCCTTGAAGCACACAAATAAAGAGGGAGCAGAGGAAAAAAAAAACAAAGGAACAAAGAATAAAGGTCTCAGCAGAGAAATGCTCTGATTGCCATTGCTAAAGGGCAGAACAGGGGGGAAAGCTTGGATGTTTGCAAAGGGCAAACACATCCATCCCGTGGAACTCTGTGGATTTGGAAGCAAGAGGGAAAAAAAATGGGGTAAGTTTGTGTCTTGGGACACCTTGGCTGCTCAACTCTCTTGCCACAGTCACATGCTGTCTCAACTCCTTGCTTGCTTCCCATATGGGTGCCAAGCACCCAAAATGCAAATATTTTTAAAGTCCAAGCCTCAATCGAGTGCACATTTGTGCCCTAAGAAGGTTTTTCCCGACAAGTCTGCAGCAGCATATCTGATGTGGTTTAATCATATAAAAAAGGATTTCCACATGGTTTTCCTTGAGTGATGCCTGTGTCACAGTTGGCCACGGGATGACAATTTAATGGTTTTGTGTGATTCAGACAATCGCAAATCCACCAAAAAAGGAACATATTTGACCCATAAAAGATTTTTCTTCCAAAGATTCTTTTTTCAAAATATTCTATCAAGAAGCACCTTATTACTATACACTGCTTAACATTTTCCCAACCCAAACTGTTGTTCACACATCCTGAGTGAAAATCAGTGCACAGTTTGCAAGCTTGGCAGAGGCTGAAAACCCCAGCACAGGCTAATCCATGAATATAGACTGAATGATAAGTTACTTCAGGGAAGAGTGGCTGTATTTGGGTACTTTGCTCCCCCTCTATTATTGCCAGCCAGCTCTAGGTTCAGAGATGCTTCTGCCCTGCCTGATAAATTGAAGGACTTCACGGACATATTAACACAGCCAGACCGTAGTCAGTGAGCAGACAATTGATTATATGTCAGAAAGTCACACACTGGGCAATTTTGCTCCTAGGCTTTGCCTCCATTTCTCAAAATATACATTACAAAGTGAAGAAATCAAAAGAGAGAGATAAGAGTCTGCAAGTTAGGAAGCTGCTTGGAACAGGTTTTGTCTGTCTCCCTGGTTTTGTGCAGCACTGTGTGTCTTGTTGGGATTCTGGAAGGAACAGAGTCATTCAATCGATGGCTTGCAATTAAGAGGTTTTTCTTCATGAAATATAGGATTCTGTCAAAGCATAACTTTTGACTCAAAACCAAGGCTTTCAATGATATTCTCCTATTTTTCACCAGGTCTAAGCAAACAGCTTGTTCTTTTTTCCCCCCTCTTCCCTTTCAAATCACCATTTGTAAATGTTGAGGGTTTAGCTGAAAATGTTATCATTTATGTCAAAAATGCTGAAATCTTTCCCCAAGACCCTGTCACCATATGTCAGACTTCATTATTCAGAGAAAGCACTCAGGTAAAGCTTGTTCCCAAGTCACATTTTTCACTCTGTGTCACAGTGAAACCAAAGTTGCAACTTTTTGGGGGGCAGAAACTGCATTCCCAGGGAAGCAAAAAATTTGAGTGTTGAATATCAAGGCCTTTCTTGCGAAAATTGCCTGAAATGAATCCTTGCTATCTGCATTTCAGTGAGGGCTGGAGGTCATGGTGGGGTTTGGTGAACAAACATTCAAGAGGCAGCACTGGCAGCAGAGCTCACAGGCTGGTCTGACAAGACAAAGCTCAGAGGGGAAAGGGAGGCAGGGAGAGGTGGAGTGACTCAACCTAAATCACACCACGGGCCAGGTCAGAGACAGGAGGAAAACTGGCAGGTCCAGATTCCCAGTCTGGAGAAGGCAGGATGGCTCTGATGGCTGCATCAAGGGAGGAGTGACAAAGGGGGGATATTTTACTCAGGTGATCACCTTGTCTCCTGAGACTGGCAGGACCAACCTGGCCTCTAAGAGAGTTCCACTCCCCTCCTCCCTGCCCTGAGGGGTCTTTTGGATAGCCCTGATGGCTCATCCTCCAGCATCCTTTCTGCATCCTTCAGCAGGAACCTTCCAAAGCCCTGGGCCCTGTACTAGGTAGAGCAGAATTCTAAAGCCTGGAGCAGATTTGCCACCAGGGCATAGCAGATCATGGCATTACCACCCATTACCACCTGGGGAGTGATTTGGCTTCCAAAATCAAGTGGCACGTGCCCCATGGGGCTGTGCAATACCACAGGAGTCCTGGGTAATGCTGCCTTACTCCAATAAGATTGGAACAGAAAACCTGGGTTTGGGGCCGTTCAGCATGGGACCATCCCTTCCTCCCCACCACAGACCAGCCTTCCTTGTGCCACAGAGCACACAAAAAAAGCTCTGGCCCATCTGCTCCAGGGGCCAGCAAGCACAACTTGCCTCCTGCACCTTCCCAGGAGGAACAAAAGGCTTTTTTTTCCCCAGCCTGCAGCTGCTGAACACATCAAAGAGAGGGATCAATACCTATCGACCATCTCTGTTTCCTTCAAGTGTCCCCAGCCCCTGTGATTATGTATCTGCTCTCCTTTCCCTGTCTGCTTTACACATCAGGAATTCACCTCATTCCCTGCAAAGAGAACTCCAAAATTGGATTTCTCAGAGCCAGTACTAATTCACAACCCAAAACAATGGTAATAGGGACAATGTTTGTCTCTGTATCACAGTTACTGCAGAAATCCTGGCTTTGTGGGAAGAAAATTACTGAGATATTACATTAAAAATGCTCCTCTGGTGCTGTTCTTCATGGAAGCAAAACACTCAGCACCAGCATGCAAAAGATCTCATTGCATCCCCACATGGGGCAGGGGAGATGGGCAAGGAAGACCTTTATGCAGATGTGGGATATTTCCTGAATCTTTAACTCAGCAGAAATCACTGGGAATCCCAGCCTCCACCACAGCCCTGGCTGGGCCTCCCATCCCCTCCCTGCCGGCACCTGCCCTCCCTCTGCAGGCAGCTGCTTCAGAGAGCTCAGGCAGCAAAAAACATCCCAAACAAGCAAATAGTTTCCCACTGGCTCATTTCCCTGAATCCACTCACCCCAGGGTGAGCTGTGCAAGGCAAGGGCTTAGAACACGCAGCTGGGGGCACAGGGACAAGCAGGATTTTGGAGGCTGAGCTGATTTGCATTGGTTTCACCAAGACAAGATGACTCTGTAACCTTGCTGAGTGCACAGTCCCCGTGGCAAAGGGCCACGGAGGGCACATACACATCTTTGCAGCCAGCAGCCCAAACCTGTTTGCTCTGGGTACCTGCCTGAAAATATTGTTTACCTACCAAAATCTTCCTCCAGCTCCATGATATGCACTGCTGGAAAACAAACAGGCAGCTGCTGGTGAAGAATGGAGGGAAAAAGAAATGGAAGGAGCAATACTCCAAATTTGACACAGGTAGGGTCTCTTGGCCAGAGCACAGCAGAAGCAGCAGCTCATGTCTCTGCCCTCCCTTTTTTTTGGGATAAAACAACTGTAGCAAGCAGCTGAAGAGATGCTGGGATCAGACACTCAGTAACCCCCCCAGCCCATTCAGTGGGAGCCCAGCACTGGCACTCACTGGAACTTGTTGTTCACCCCTGGGAGGCAGTGCTTGCCCAAAACCCTCTGGAATTTACCTTTTCCAGGTCCTTCTCTGGTGGAAAAGCACTCTGGCACCACATAGGCGTGCAGGGAGTGAACACCACATCAGGATGCTTGTGCAGAGCAGGCATCTGTGACCAGGGCACATCTTGACTGCATCTTTTGAGATAAAAGCCTGGATCCCCTCTTGCCGCCATCCCCCTCCCCACCCCCAGTGTTTACTGCTCTCAGACTCTGATTTAGGCGGTTTACTGTGGCTTTCATCTAAGTGCATCAGCATTTTTAAATTAGTCACAGGTGACTCACAGGGTTACAAGAATAATGTTAAATTACCAGACATACACAGCCCATATACTTTATTACCTCATTTTTGTATCTTCTTTATGGCCTGTGATAGCAATGACCTTATAGTCTGTGGCTGAAGAGCCAGTTAAACTTGTTCTCTGTCAAAACAGTAATTAAAAAATTCCTATAGGCTAGGAAGCAAACCTTTACTCTCCAGCTTATTTCTCCTTCCAACAAGGCTTCTGAATGAAGCTCTGTGAGCAACTGAAGACAATGTGCACAAAAGTCCCTGCTGAACACCTTATCAGCCAGGCAGCGCTCATTCATCTACATTAATATTTTAAATAAATATGTATTAGGCTTAATGATGTACAGTGCATGTCAGAGCCAGACACATACAGCAGTTTCCCCTTGGCCACTGAGAAAAATCTGGTCTGATTGAGAAGGAAGGGGGGAAAAAAGGATAAATGCATTAAATATATTTAGCAAACAGTTGGCATTTTTCTCGCTTTTAAATGAGGATTGCAGTTTGATATCTCCTTTTTTAAAATCTCTTTCTTCTTCTAATTTTGTAGTTCAACTGGAGAAAAAGAGAATAAAAAGGAAGGGAAAATACAGAATCTGAGGAAATTTTGGCAGTTGAGGCCATGAAAGAGATAGGAATGAAAACAGAAAATTTGATTATTTGTTGAGGGAGAGTTATCAATTTTGGGAGACCACCTCCAAAAAGCAGTGGATACAACTCTGATAATATTTCACCCCATTATTCTCCCTGCTCTGACATTATAGACATGATCCTTCCCCTTCCACCCCCCTCCAAAAAAACCCCAAACCCACAATTTTTCCCTTGGGAAGGTGGGTCACATCCAATTTTCCAGCACTCAGACCTCACTAGGTGTCAAGTGTTTTTATTACTGCTTAGAAACAAATTCGTAGAAGCCATAGAAATGCTGGATGAATCTCATCTTTTTCTCTTCCCTCCCTATTCAAATTCCTTTTGCTGGTGTCATTTACAGGTTACTAACCAAGTTGAAACATCCAAGCTGAAAGTCCAGCCGTTAAAAAGCAGCAAGGCATTCAAAGCCTGCTTCCCGTGCAATTTTTAAAGTGCTGCACTAAGGAAATGTTCAGGAGAGTGAAGCTTTGCCTTTTATATATCCCAGCAGACTTACACTTTCTAATAGACCCATCTAAATCAACAAAGTATTCCCCAGCCAGGGCCAAGAGTCGGCGAAAATGGCTCGGAGACAACTGATGCAGCCACAACTTTCCACTGGAAGTTAATGAACTTTTAAAAACATTTTGGAAAGTGATGTATGCACAGGGCTCCACGGTGTATCACAGTTAATATAATGTGTTCCTGTCCCCAGGGGAGGCCCTGGCTGAGCTGCAGCTGTGAGGTTGTTCTTCTGGAGCTTTTTCTTTATATATACACAACCCTCTCTTTTTCTCTCTGTCTCTCTCCTTTTGTTTTACAGGGGAGGCAAAAGGCAGCCAGCTCCCTCTTGTATAAATTGTGTGCTTCAAAGAATTTGAAGGGCAAATGAGCAGGGGGAAGGAGGTAAAATCCCTGGCTGGGTGAACAGAGAGGCAGGGAGCTGCCCTGGATGTCACTGGTGGTGATGAGCACCCCCAGGACGTGGCTGCACACTCACCTGCACGTGAGTGCCTGCATCCCTGTGCCCACACACGCAACAGGAATCTCTGGTGTTGAGGGAGTGTTGCCTCATCTAAGTGGCCTCCTGCATCACAGCCCAGCAAGTCATGGACCAGGGCAGGGTGGCTGGAGGAAAAGGACCTGGGGCTGGTGAACAGCCAGCTGAGTATGAGCCAGCTGTGCCCAGGTGGCCAAGAAGGCCAGTGGCATCCTGGCATGTGTCAGAAATAATGCTGCCAGCAGGGAAGGGATTCTTCCCCTATACTTGGCACTGGTGAGGCCACACCTCACACAGAGTGCTGTGTTTGGTTTTGGGCTCCTCATGACAATAAAGACATTGAGGGGCTGGAGCAAGACCAGAGAAGGGAACAGGGCTGGGGAAGGGTCTGGAGCCCCAGGAGAGCCTGAGGGAGCTGGGAAAGGGGCTCAGCCTGGAGAAAAAGGATGCTCCAGAGGGACCTTCTCACTCTCTAAAACTCCCTGACAGGAGAGTGCAGCCAGGCAGGGATTTGGCTCTTCTCCAGGGCAACAAGTGACAGGACCAGAGGAAATGGCCTTGAGTTTCACCAGAGGAGGTTTAGATTGGATATCAGCAGTGATTTCTGCACTGAAGGAGTGGTCAGGCATTGGAACAGGCTGCCCAGGGAAGTGGTGGAATCAATGTCCCTGGAAGTGTTCAAAAGACACATGGATGTGACACTTGGGGACAGGGTTTAGTGGAGAACATGGCAGCACCGAGGTAACAACCAGAGTCAATGATCTTAGAGGTCTTTTCCAACCCTTATTATTATCTGATTCTGTGGTTTGTCCTTAAGAAATCCAAAGATCCCCTTACAGGAATCCTTCCTGGGGCACTTCAGGATGGCCTGAAGCTCATCAGGTTTATCTTACTGTGGTCCAGAAACCACTGCCAGACATTAAAAGAAGTGAGGAAAATGGGGGGTCACAGTCAGAGCTTTGCTGGTCCATGAGGCCAGCATTGCTCCAGCTCCATCCCTACAAAAGGTCTCCTCAAAGATGACCTACAGCAGAAGCTCAAAAGCTCATCTGAAGAGAGGTCAGTCCACCATTTCTCTCCATTCAGCCCATGGCCTGTTGTCTCCAGCCTTAGGGAGCTGATGTCTAGTTTGGGGGTGAATTTGATTTCCAGATATGATCATCCATCTCTGGGTGTCTCTCTGAACTCTTCTTCCCATTTGATTTCCCAGCACGTCTGGACTCAGCACAGCTCTCTCCCAAGACTGTATTTTCCCTGTCCCAGCTGTTATTACCTACCTTTTTATCTGCTCTGAAGATTATCCCTTTTTTTCCCTTTCCCCCATGGAATTACCACGGTGAGAGCTCATCTTGAGAGGTTATCACGATGCCCCTGAAGTCATTCCTCAAGACACTGCTTTCAAACACAGAGCTGGCTCTTCTGTGAGCACAGCCTTGCATTCTTCACTCCCAGAGGGATTCCCTTCAATTTAGCTGGACTAAAAGCATCCTGCTGAACCATGACCAGTTAAGTACACAATCCATATCTCTGAGTAACCCATATCTTCCTCATTCTCTAGCCTGAAAATTTCTGTGTCATCTGTAATGCCATAAAGTGTTACTTACCCCTTTATGTTCTATATCACTGCAAAATGACCTGTACAAAGCTTTAAACAGGTGGAGCAAGATCAATCCCTGGGGAAACCCCCTCAAAATAGTTCTCTTTGGAGCCATGACAATAATGGCTTTTAAAATGCAGCAGAGAACTGGTCCACCTAACTGTTGACCCCTTGATACTGCAAAATGTACACTTTGAAAATCAAAATATCATCTCCTGTCGTGGTTGATATTCTTGAAGGGTTTTTTTCAAACATATCTGTGCTGTATGGAGCAGGTCAGCTCCATTAGCCATTCCCTCCCTCCCTCCCTGTGGGTTGGGGGAGAGAGTCAGAAGAATAATAGTGACAAAACCTGTGGGTTGAGACAAAGACAGTTTAATATGTAAAGCAAAAGCAAAACAAGGAATAAATTCTCTACTTCCCACTGGCAAACAGGTGTTCAGCCAAGTCCAGGAAAGCAGGGTTTCATCATGAGATTTGGTAAGAAAAATGCCATAACCCTGAATGTCCTCCTTTCCTCCTCCTTCCCCAGATTTACACGCTGAACATGGCACTGCATGCTCTGCAATGCCCCTTGGGTCAGCTGTGCTGTCCCCTCCCAACACCCTGTGCACCCCCAGTGGGGCAGTCAAGGAGCAGGAAAAGCCTGGAGGCTCTGCTCAGGAAACACAAAAACATTGGTGTGTTATCAACACCATTTTCATCACAAAGCAAGAACATGTGACTACGAAAAAAAAAATAATTAACTCTCTCCCAGCCCAAACCAGCACACTTCTTCCAGCCCAGCCAAGGATCATGACACACCAGCAGGCTGTTCCCAGCCTGCCCTGGCTCACCCCGTCTGAGAGGCATTCCAAAGTTTCCCCCAGTTCTGAAGGAAGCTCTGCTAATATCTGGAAGGCAAACAGCAAAGTGAAATCAATAGGGGGAATTGAAGAAGATTATGGCTACAGGTCATTTGTTTACACAGCTTTGCTGCTGACCTGACTAGGGGAAAGTTAACATAAGCTTGCAGTTTGGGAAACCAGAAAATGTTCCCATGTTCAAGGAGTGCAGGAGTCAGAGCCTGTGAAAATGGACACATTAGAAGAATGTCCAGGAGAGGGATATTTTAGCTTTCCAGTGTTAACCATTTTATGCTGGGTTAGAATATAATCCCTGAGCAAGACTTCAGCAACAAACCAGACCCTGCTTGGGGTATTCTGCTTCAAGAGAGTTTTCAATGAGGAAAAAATCCTTTCTTTTTTTTTTTTTTCTCTTAGCAAGCCTGTGAAAATATGAGACATTATTTAAACATAAGCATTTTAATTAAAACCTCTATCCATCCTCCTACTGCATTCACTGTTACAACTGCACTCACAACATTCTTCACCTCTCCAGAATGATCACATCCTACTGTGTTTTTCAGAAGTTCACATGAAATCTGCTGTCACAAATATTTTTCTGAATATGAAACATCTGGAATGAACAAATTAAGCAGAGTTATGGAACCTTCCCTGTACAACACACTGTGCAATGATCCAATAATCTAGGACTTGTCTGTCTCTGAAAGTCACTGGGGAAAATGCAGGGATGTGATGTCTGAAAGCTCATCAGTGACTCAAAGAAGATAAACAAGGACCAGGTGTCCATGGTCTCCACCAGTACAGGAATTAGAGACCAACAAGCAAAACTAACAGGCAGATGTCTTAAACAAACAAGAGGATGTGGTTCATTAACCCACGCACAGTTGGGCTGTGGAGCTCCTTGCTGCAGGATGCTGTGGATGCTGGAGAGGCACAAGGGAAAAAGGAATTCCTCCAAAAGGAATTAGACATGTTCTCCCAAATAATCCATCCATTAATGGGGCTAAAGACACTGCCTCAGAAGGACTCCATAAAACATACTGCTAAATCCTTCAAGTGTCCAGTGGAGGTATTATATATTTTTTCCTGTTTTTCAGCTTTTTTCCCCCTGTTTTGTTTCCAGCTCTTTTCATCTAGATGGGCTAATCCAGCAGTCCTTAAGCATTTTTGGCCTATTTTACTGTTTGAATTTAATTTCCCAGCAGGATCTTGGTACTCTTAGTGAAACAAATTTTGCCATTACCAAGAGATTAGAACAAAAGTCTACCTAGCAGGCTAAGAAATCTCCATGGAGAGAGAGAAGGAATGATATTCCTATTGTTTTCATGAACTCATATGCCAGGGGGCACGAGCTGCTGCATAAGGCTGGAGAGGTTTTACAAACGAGACACATTCCTCAAAGTCTATCAAGAGACCCAAAACACAAAGCTGCAGACACAACTCTGTGGATAAGGAAGGTACTAATCCACCTCTCACCAGACATTAGGGAGGTGAAAGAGCCACTTCAGAATTCCTTTCTTTCTCCTCTCTTCCCTGGGCATCTGCAGAGGACCACTGTGAAAGCTGAGATGCTGCACTGGTGGGTCCCAGATCAGACATTTAAGCCTGCCCTGCTCCTCAGCCTGGAAGAAGATGTCCCCCAAAGGGTTAAGAGCTGTTACTGAGCTGTTTTGGTGCCATATGGTCCTCATCATCTCCCTGTTACCAAGGCAGCTGCAGCAGAGGCACCTGCACACTCAGCCCCTCCTGCTGCAAGTGCCCAGGGACAAACCTGAGCCTACCTGCCTGCCAGGAGACACCACCAGGCATCCAGAGGGGTAAACGTTCAACCATCACCCCATTCCCATGCCAGGAAATCATTGCTGTCATCAGAAATTGGCTGCAACCCTTCAGGCCAATATTACTGCTAATAAAGGTTTGTTACACTCCTGTTGAGTTGTTCTTCTAATGTCCAGGAACACAGAGTGTTGGATAATGTTTCCCTTTGTGTTTTCAAGTGAAGCCTGTGAGCAACCAGATCCTCAAAGATGAGGAACCCTGACATTTTGGGTTGCACCACAACTATCTCTGTGCTGCTCTCTGAGGGATCATCACAGAGCTTCCATTCATTGGCTTCACTTCATGTCTTCCAAGGAAGAGGCAAGTCATTATATTCAAAATGCTTCATTATCTCCACAGAGAACAATGTTAATATCAAATCCAGTTGTCTACTCTGGAGAGCCATGAACATCTTTGCAAGATCCTCCTAATTGTTTGTTCACTTGATGTAAAATGTTAAGGTTTTGAAGCCAGGCTCATGAAGTGCCTCATCATCTGTAAATGGCTGATTCTGGTCCCACTTCAGCCCAAGAGGAGAACAACTGCATGGCATAGCATATCCCCTCTCCAGCAAAAGAGCTGCCTGGGCTGGGCTGAAGGTGATCCCTGGACTGGGATGGCTTGTGAAGGTTAATAACAGGAGGAAAAAAAAAAAAAAAAAAAACAACACAGTTGCTGAGGAAATCTAGAGGTCTCAACTTGTCCACAGGAAATCCACAAGTCAGGCGGGAAAGAGAGGGGCAAATTCCCAGGGAAATTGCTGAGATTTCTTTATTAAGAGAACATGGTGCTGTGTGTCTGGCTTTAGTCCAGCACAGTGAGCTCTTTCAGAGGGCTTGGTTTTGATGGGAGCTTCATTAAAGCCATTTTGTTGGTGCTGGAGGGACTGAGGAGAAAGGTTCAGGTGCCTGTGTTAGCTCAGCTGGGAAGGCTTTTGGCACTGGTCCTGCACAGCCAGCACATACAGACATGCTCTTCCTGATAGTGCTTCCCAGCAGGAGCCTGAACCAGGCTCTGGAAAGGCTCTGCCTGGACTACCCCTGACACCCTGAGAGTTAGGAGAGGAAGCCCACCTTGATAACCACTGAAAACTCATAGAATGGTTTGGGTTGGAAGGAACCTTCAAGATCATTCTGTTCCAGCTCCCTGCCATGGCAGGGACACCTTCCACTGGACCAGGCTGCTCCAAGCCCCATCCAGCCTGGCCTTGAACATTCCCAGAGATCAGGCATCCACAGCTTCCCTGAACAGCCTGTTCCAGTGTCTCATCACCCTCTGAGTAAAGAATTTCTTCCTAATATCTCATCTAAACCTGCCATTTTCCAGTCTGAAGCCGTTTCCCCTTGTCCTATCACTCCTTGTCCAAAGTCCCTCTCTGGCTCTCTTGGAGCCCCTTTAGAGTTTGAAGGGGCTCTAAGGTTTCCACAAAATCTTCTCCAGGCTGAACAACCCCAGCTCTCTCAGCCTGGCTCCACATCATCTTTGTGGCTTCCTCTGGACCTTCTTGACCAGGCCCATGTCATCCCTATACTGGGAACCCCAGAGCTGGATGCAGCATTTCAGGGGAGGTCTAACAAAAGCAGACTGGAGAGGAAGAATAAAAAATAGTGACCTCTTAGGGGATCCTATGGTGTGACATTTTATGAAGAGTCCAACACAAAGCATAATTAATTAAATTATGAGGGCACAGTTGAGAGAGGCAGAGTGATACCCTCATGGTGAGAGCTGACATGGGGTCCTTCCCTGCTTCACACCATGCTCAGGGTGAGAACAGAGCACACAATCACTGGAGCAACAACTGCTAGGAAGAGCACAGCTGTTGACTCCTGCATCCAGCTCAGGTTGTGGTGTCAGAACCCGGGGAGGCATTAAACTGCCTTCAGAGCTTGCTGTTAAAGCTGTGTCAGTCTGATTTTTGCTTCAGGCTGGACACAGTTTGCCCAGGGGGGACAAAACTAAATGTCTCCCAGATGGCCAGGTTGAACTTCTGCCTGAGACAGACTCTGGGTTTCTGGAGCTGCACATCCCAGTGTTCAGCTGTGGCTGTTGACAGCCTCACTGATAACAAACCAGTGAACAGCAGGGCTGGGAGCTGCACACAGAGTGGAGATTACTTCAAAGCCTTGTGGAGACCAGAGCCCTGCCTCCCCCCCAGCACTGCACCCAGCCAAGTGTGCTGGGACACATCAACCCAGCAAGGAGTAATGTGGGTCATTCAGGATCTATCCCTTGGTGTGGAAGCATGAACACAATGGGATCTTCCAGAATAGCTGATTTTCCCCCAGTTCATCATGCTGTGATCTTGGGTCACCAAGGTCTCTTTTTTGTCCCATAAGAGCAGGGACAAACCCTCCAGTCTTCACTGCTGAAAAGCAACAAGGGCCGGTGCCCAAACATTTATGGATCACACAATCATAGAATCACAGAATGATTTGGGTTGGAAAGGACCTTAAAGTTCATTTAGTTTCCATCCAGGGACACTTTCCACTAGACCAGATTGCTCAAAGCCCCATCCAACGTGGCCTTAAACACTTCCAGGGATGGTGCATCCACAGCTTCTCTGGGCAGCCTGGATGTCCCAGCACAACCAGACTCTCTATATTTGGATACCATTGCAAACCTAGCCACACTCTCATCCCCTCTAACTGGCCAGCCTTAAACTAGTAACTTGCTAGAGCTGCCATGTCCCCCTTGAAGACCCTTTTCTTTGGCAGTGTTGCAAACCAGCCATGCCCACAGCAGAGTGGTCCAGCACAAGCTCACCCAGCACCATGTTTTGATCAGCATACACATTTCTCCCTGGCTGTGCTCTCAGTGTTGGGATCAGTTGGCTCTGTGTGTGTGTGTTTGTGTATGTGTCTGTGTGTATGTGTATGTCTGTTTATGTTTTTGTGTGCTTGTGTGTGTTTGTGTGTGTGTTTATGTATGTGTTTGTGTGTGCTTGTGTGTGTTTGTGTGCTTGTGTTTGTGCTTGTGTGTGTTTGTGTGACTCTGTGTGTGCTTGTGTGTATGAATGTGTGTGTCTGTGTTTTTGTGTTTGTGTCTGTTTGGTGTGTGTTTGTGTGTCTTTGTGTGTGTTTGCATGTATGTGTTGTTTGTGTGTGTGTTTGTGTGTGTTTGTGTGCTTCTGTGTGTGTCTGTGTTTTTGAGTGTTTATCTCTGTATGTCTGTCTGTGTTGGTGTGTGTGCATGTGTGTGTGCGTGTTTGTGTATGTGAATGTGTATGTGTCTGTGTTGGTGTGTGTGTATGTGTATGTTTGTGTGTATGTTTGTGTGTGTGTTTGTGTGTGTGTTTGTGTGTATGTTTGTGCATGTTTGCCCACCATGGTGGATAAAACCTTGACCTCAGTGAGCACAGCCTCTTCTGCTGCTGCAGTGGCTGAGGGAGTGATTTGCTATCACTCACCACTTAAAGCACACCAGCAGCAAACAAGCCTGGAGAGTGCCAGGGGCTAACAAACCACTCCAGATCCTGCAGGGAGCTGGGTTACCTTCGCAGTGCTGTGCCTCGCTGCTGGTTCTGTCAAATGCTGCACTGAGCTCTTCACAAAGGAGGATTTTTGATGCAATCAGGTACAGGCAACAGCATCTTGGAGGGTTGAAACAGCCAGGCTCAGCCTGACCTTTCAATTCTGGGTGACTGCAGCTGTGACTCTGGAGCAGGATGAAGCCAAATTAGTGATTTTCAGAAATGTTTTGCTGATAACAGCGATCCCTCTAAGTTGCTGAATGAATGCAGACACTGGTGCCCCGCTTCCCAGATAAAAAGTGATTAAAGTCTCTTTAAGAGCTTCTAAATCTGCTCTTCAGAAATTCCATTAAGCAATCTAATTAGCTAATTCTATTAACTGATTAGGTGATATTAATTAGTTAATTTAGGGGGGAAATTTATAAAGCTATCGAAGGAAATACAGAAAAAGGAGGGGGACTTTCGGCCAAGAGCTTCCTTTCTTCACCCCCACAGTGCCTTAATTAGAAATTTTAATTAGCCATATGCTGGGGGTAGGGAGTCACTAATGGACCTCTGCTCTCCCCATCCTCTCTCCTGCTAGTCATGTGTCTACTGGTAATTCATGGTGTCCAAAGTAGCTGTGGAGGTTGGAGGTTTGCCTTTTGGGTGTGTTTTCTTTCCTTTTAGTCCAGTCTGCTCTGCACAGTGTACAAGACTATTGATTTAGGGGGTTGAATAAAACCCAAACCTGGTGCTTAGGACAGAGCACCATGGGGACAGTGTGAACATGGACCTCTGGTAGCCTCCAAAGTAATTTTTCAATTTACAGCAAAGGCCCTGGGAGGCTGGCAGTGCTCTTCACCAGCTTTACAGGGGAAAAACCCCAAGCTGGGGGTCCCCAGGCTTCAGTTCACACCACTGCACAGTTTCTTGCCAGAGCACATGGGTGGCCCACATGGTGGGTGGTTTGAAACAGAGGTGAGCCAGTTTCCAGGCACATTCCCAGAGGTCCAGGGTGAGGAAGGACTCAGTCCTGGCAGGCTCCTGCAGCATCAACCAGACTGGAAACTTGGCCACCACTGCAGCTGCTACCATGATTTCAACTCCTGATGAAAACTGGCAGTGGTGCAACTGTGCCTGCAAATCCTCCTGACCTGTGAGGATGTACAGGACCTCCAAACGTGCCAGAATGACTCTCACTGTACCCCAGGTACAGTGAACCCAGAGTCCAGTCTGTCACCAGTTCCACACAGATCTAGCAGGGGGAGGCAAGAAATCTCTCACACAGCTGCAGTGACTTCTCCTGATGGAGAAACCCATGGAGGAAAGGCTCCAGGCACATCTCTAAATGTCTGTTCTACCTCTGCCTTTCTCCAAACACCATGATTCATGAAGGAATGGGAATGGGTACCAGCACCACAGAGCCTCCAAACTCTCAGTGAGGTGCTGAGCTAACTGCATCCCAGCCACTTAAATAAGACTCCCACATTCATTAGCTTCAGTAACCCAGGTGGGCAAGGACAGAGGTCTGGGAGCTGCAATGTGAGGGACAGGGTCAGGGTGAGGTGACTGTGGAGAAGGTGCTGCAAGTCAGAGCCCTTGTGCTTGGATCAGGAGCTTCTTGGGACAGAGTTGTCTCATGCAT
Organism: Toxostoma redivivum; assembly: GCA_013397375.1. Lineage (NCBI taxonomy): Eukaryota > Metazoa > Chordata > Aves > Passeriformes > Mimidae > Toxostoma > Toxostoma redivivum. Next base: position 166,782 of record VXBI01008807.1, on the reverse strand, counting down.
CATGTCTGCAGCACTGTGAGAGACTGCTCTGGGATGAGTTCTGCCACAGAGCAAATGCAAATGCAGTCCTGGACCGTGGTGGCTCTGTTAATATTAATGCTGGCAGCGCTCCTGCTAAAAGCATCAGTGCTGCTGCCTGCCTCCTCCCGCGCCCACCCGTAGCAGGTTTCTGATTCCAAGAACTGACAGCTTTTAGTGTAAATTTTGAGGCTTTAAGCTTTCCAATTATGCCTGCACCACGCTTTCAAGTCTTCCCCAGCAACCAAAAGGTTCACAAGTTTTCAAAGGGGAAGGTGAGGATTTGTGCAATCCCAGGAACTGGGGCAGAGCCCCAGGGGTGGTGTGACTCAGCCAGGAGCACTGTCCTGCATCCTGATGGCAAAGGTGGGTGTCCTGGCATGGGAAGGAGCTGCCCCACAGCCTCCAGATCCCCAAACTGATCTCTTCTGCAAGACTATTCTCCTTGCATGACTTCATGGCCTCAACCACAAATTCTTCCTGCAAAGTGGAAGCTGCATCTCTCACCTGGAGTGTGAGCAAAGTTATTTCCAAGCTATGGTCCTCTATCCCAAGGCCATCCTGAGATATACATCAGTATGGAACCTGGGCTGGACTTCATTTGAAAGGTGAAGAGCCACCCCAAGTAATAAATATTGCAGAGGCCCTCTGATGAAACCAATCCATGGTGTGGTCCAAACCAAAAACACAAGGGGTTTAAAAAATACATGGAAAAGTGACTGTTAATTGCCTCTCCTGAGGGGATTCAGGGATTGTCCTGCTCAGATGGAATAAATCCACAACCACTGTTTATAAAATCTTGTAGGAGAAGCAGTGTACACATCCCTTTTTACTTATTGCTTTCTTGAAGGTACCAGCCACACCAAAACAAGGAATCCCATGCCCAGAGGGATCCAATAAGATAATCTGCACAAAGTGCACACATGCCATGGCCTTGAGAGCTCTACCACTTTGAGATACTTCTTACCACTGGCTGGGAGGGAATAGGAAAGTCCAAAGAGTTTCCCAGCTTCTTAAGCAATAAGTCTCCTTCCCTTCCAAGCTCCCTGCTTTCCCAAGGCCGAAGAAACAATAATGAGCTCATTTTATTGCTGGCCTCAAATATATCCCTATCAATGAGTACTATTAGGTAAATCTCTGCTGCCAACCCCCCTGTCTCCTAAGAACATCCCTGGAGCTTGCAGACCTGAGGAAAAATGCTCACCTTCCCACCACTTCCTTCACCCTCCTGTCAGTGTAAGGACAACAGTCTGGGGACAATGAGGACAAGAACAGAAGAGCTCTTGCCCTGAAAAGCAAAAAGTCAACATTGGAGAGCTCTGGGGCTGACCCCACTGGGAGCTAAGTGCACAAGAGACACTGAGCTGGAAAAGGGCAAATTTTGAGCTCAAACTGTCAAAACTGAGCAACAAAACTGAGCTCAGCTTCATGCAGAAAACATCAAGATGTTTACTAGTGTTTCAACCCAGACTTGTTGGTTTTTTGCCCTGTTTCTTTATTCTGTGCCAGAACCAGTCTATACACCCATCTAGATTTGCTGAGTCTTATTTACTGTTTTGCAGGAAAAAATTCTTTTCTTCTTCACAGTTTGCGGGCACAAGGAGACTCCAGATGTGTTTTGTCCAGTCTATCTCATCCTTCTTATCAAGTCTCACACAGAAATCAGTGCATTTTTTCCAGTGGTGTGTAATTCCATCATCATCCCCAGTAGAGGATGTAAAATGCCATGGGTTGAAAAATGTCTCACATCTTTATGTCCCACTAAGAGCTGGGCCATACCTGTAAAACCTCTGCTGAGAAGTGCCTCAAATTTTGCTATCTGTGGAAGTAATGGAGGAGGACAGCAAGGATGTGCAGCATTAAGTTTAGGTTATGGAAGGCTCCCATGTGGGAATAGACTGAATGGCTTTGAATTCTTCCTCTGAAAGGAAAGAATTCTCTGAGGATATGATATTAGAGGTTGTAAAATCATGAATAATAAGGGAAATATTAATATTAAACAGTTGTTCATTATTTCCCATGCCAGAGGACCCAGGAGCACGCTGAAAATTTGCAATTAAGCACATTGTAGGTACAAAAGTAAGCACATTTTCCCGGTGCACATAGCCCATCACAGAACCCATGGCTGCAGGATGGTGGCTAGGCCAAAAAGCTGTTTGGAAATTCAGAAGAATGGTGGATATATTGGCCAATGGCTACCAAAAACCTTGGTCTGGCAGTTTCAGGAGTTCCCCACTGCAGATGACAACAGAGGGTTTCTTTTGAGGGAGCTGGAGGGGGCACAGGGTGGGCTCTGTGAGCATCCCCACCCTGCACATTCTGTTCCCCTGCCTCCCCCAGCGCTCAGCCCTGCTGGCTGCAGCTCAGAGTGCACTTTTGCGAGGATCCCTGGAGCAGCAGAAGTTGGTACTAAAGTTCAGCTGTAACAGGAGCTTTGTTTAGCGGTGCTGGGACCAGAAGGTCAGCAGCAGCTGCTCTGCCAGGCTTTAACGCTTTGTTCACCTCCACGCGCTCGCCATGCACGGTTTCCTGCTCCCCGGCAGCCCAAGGAAGAGCCTGCTTTTATTCTGTTAGCCCCATTATCCATCAATTTTAGCTCTGTGACAGCACCGGCCTGCCTGCAGCTCTGTAACTCTGTAACACAGTAGCCAGCAGCAGTTTTGTCGCTGCTTTGTCTCAAGCAGCCACCAGGAAATTTTGCAGCTTGTGTGTTTGCAAAGTGCTGTTCAAACGGTGGAGCTTCTCCAGAGCCACGGGGCTGCACCACTGTCAGGATGTTTAAATCAGGATAAACCACAGGTGCTCGAATGAAGCCCCACTTTGCAGGAGATCGGGGATGCAGAGGGCTCAGCTGCTATTTCCCAGTGCAGATCCCACCCAGTTTGAATTTTCCTGAGTGTCTGCAGGGATGGGGAGTGCATGTGTTAACTGGCAGAAGCCAGGGAGAGTTCAGAGGTGACCATAAGCAAGCAGAGGAATCTCTAGGAGCCCATGATGTGGAATGCACAATGGATATCCAGGAGTCCTGTGGCTGCCAGACCCTGTTCTGCACCCTGGCACTATCCTGGTTGCACCAGACAACACAGTGGGCACAAGACCCTTTTTCAGCTCATTTATACTTTTGAGCTGTTCTTGTCCTTCCGAAAGGTCAGGCACATTGCTGATGCCTGTTGGGGATGTTGGGATAACCCCCAAACTGTGCCTGGAACCAGTGAAATGCCAGTAGGACCATGGCAAGGACTATTTAGCAGCAGGAACACTCTTGTGGTGCTGTGGGAGCCCATGCTCAGGACCTGCATCATTTACCAGTCAAGAAGGAGCCAATGCACCCACCTACCCTGGCTGCTCTCAGCCCTAAAGAGCTCCCCCCAGACCACTAGCATCTGCATTTTCTGCAGCTCCTGAGCAGCCAGCCTGGCCATGAGCTGCACCACACCAGCCAAAGCTTTGGCTCAGCCCCCACAGCCCTGCTCCCAGCCCTGGCAGCACGCCACGTCCTGTACACACGGCCAAGGCATTTCAGAGGAGATAAAAGTGCAGCTTCTCAAGCAGTCACCCACCCTGCCAGGCCCAGAGCCACGTGTCTCCCTGCTGAGCTGCTCTCTGGGTCAGCTCCTCTCATATCACAGCTCTTCAGCAGCCCCTGCCTGGCCATTCAGCTACAGTCCCTGCAGTTGTGGCTTTAAATTATACCGCTGTGTAATGCTGATAGCCTTTGCTTCCCCAGCCTCCTGCCTGAACAGTCATGACACTTTGACTAGAAACCTCAAGGAATTCCAATTTACTTAGAAATTACCCCCTGGCTCCGTTCACCAGTGTTTGCTGGTGTGAAACTTCTCTGTAGCTTTGCCATTTAGTGCAAGAGTGAATCAGTGCATTTAGACAAGAGCATCATAATGCTGGCCATGTCACACACAGGGTTTTTCATGTCACAACCTGGCAGCACTCACTGTCATCTCGTGATGCAGCTCTGGGACAACTGTGCTTTTTCATAAAATGCTGCAGGACTCTTTGTGCCCACTCAGAAATGCTTTGGAGGACTTGGACAGCTCTGAATCACCAGCAGATGCTGCTTGGCAACAATCCACAGGGGCTTGTGGAGTACATGCCATGCTCAACTGGTCACTGTGTGGAGGCTGCTTCCCCAGGTCACCAGTCTTGGTGCTTGTAATCACATGAGAAAAAGGCTTTCATGCACGAGGATGCTTCAGCACTTTCATTTCTGTCTAGATTTCTACCATGAGCATTTATCAGGCCAGACTTCCATTCCAGTGTATTAGAAAAGAGAGGTACAGGATAGCCTTTTCAAGGGAACAGCCCCAAATTAGCACTGCTGCCAGTCTGGAGAAGCTCAAGCAGTGTGGTACAACCACAGCCGTGGGGTCCATGTGCACCTACATCCCAGAAAATCTCCATCTGCCCACAGATGAATGTAAGAAAAAGCCTTTTGCAGTCAGGTGGAAGCTGAAGGGATGGAGGGGAAGTGGGATCATGTGAAGTGTGATGAAGACATGTCTTCCACCAGCTCCACCATGAGTCGCTGTGGCAGTGGGAATTCCAGCTCTGACACTTCACAACACACCAGACCAAACTCTCCATGGGGGTGAGCAGCATTCAGCTGCACCAGAGTTATGTTGGGGGCCAATTTTGATGTGTCATCCATGGAGGGCAGCAGAAGGCAGATGTTCTTGTCTGATTTGAACCAGACCGAGCAGAGCTGGCAATCCCTGACGTGTAATCAAGGGCCAAGCCAAGAAACCTGATCAGTGCTGGGGCCTCCAGCTGCTCTTGCACTGCATCATAAAACCTGCTCCGTCCACCTGCTCGTATAACCTGATTCCATGGGGGGAACAGCTCCCTGACCATCCCCAGAGATCACCTTTGGCCTGGCAAATGAAGCTGGCCAGCCCCTGGCATTGTAACTAATACAGTTAACATTGGCTTCCCACTGCTCAGGGTTTGTTAGCACGCTTCTAGCTTTTACAGGATGAGTTTGGAGCCTTGGAACTGTCTTCTCCTTCACTGCTCAGTGGTCAGTAAATCCACAGAGAGATGCAAGCCACAAGAAGCTGCAGACACAACTTTCTGCATGGGCACTCAAGACTGGCTCTTGTGATACTGTGAGCTGGGATGGGAATGCAGCCAGGGCTGAATGCAAGGATCTTCCTCTCACTGTCCTCTAGAAACAGACAAGGAGACACAAACACCATTTGCAAAAGCAAGAGTGACTTTTCAAGAAAATTTCAGGGACAATATTTCTCTAGACCTGAGCAAAGGTCCCCTACATCACTAAATAGCTCTTATTAATGACAGTCCCTATTAGCTTGATAAAAGCTTGATCTCTTCTGATCCTTAGGGCAAGCAGCAAAAGACTCAGGACCAAATGGAGGTAGGTTTCTATCCCACTCTCCTCTTTTCATTCTTCCTTTTCCCTGAAATTCACAGGAATGTTTCCACAACGCAGCAACATAAAAGGGAATACGATACAGCAATATCCTGTGGAGAGGCAGCTGTAAGTCAATTATGAGCTACCTTTAAGCCAAGAAAAAGTCTCTGAATTTAAGAGGAGAGACACCAATGAAGTCCTACTGGGACAGACTCTAGAAATAAAAGAAAGAACATTTTTGCACTGTTTCTTTTGAAAAGCACAGAAAAGCAGCACTGGGCAGCAATAAAGTTTTCCCTGTGATCCACCAGGGAACTCAAAGACTCCAGAGGAAATGTACCCTCCTCCAATAAATGACAAAGGACCAGCATTCCCCCTTTCCACACTGGTTGCAGTGAAGTCAAAGCAGATGCAGTGACCCACAGCGAGTCAGGATTTGAATTGGCCACTCCATGGCCCAGACTTTTCCAAAAGCTCTAGGAAGCAGCACAGCCAAGAACCTAGAAAGCAGCTCTATTCCCCAGCAGAACCTTCATCCAGTCCATTTGTTACAGGTTCTTCTCCTGCCCCCACAACAGGCTGGATTAAATAATATCAAGGACATCTGCTGTCTGCTGTTCTTTTTCTCTCATCCCTCCCCCAGGCAGAGACCAGCCTGGCAGGAACTCCAGCTCCCTTGCATTGTTTTCGATCTCCCTCAGGCAGAGAGGTGCAGAGGAGCCCTCCAGGTCACATCCAACAGTTCCTTTTAGCAGCAGTAATTGTAAATATTTGAGACAAAAGCCTTCTGGGTCTACTCAAACCCAGCTTTTGCCAGAGCAGAAAGAGACACACATGCCAGTGAGTGTTTTGTTTAACTCTGTGCCCTGGCTCTTTCCTAACTCTCCAGGTACTGAGAGGGATGGGAGGTGACCTCAGGCCAAGCAAAGTCAGTCTGTGGTCTTTCCCTGTGGAGGCAGTGGGTAGGATCAAGCCTGGAGCCCCACAGGATCCAAGCATTTGACAGGCACAATAAATGTATTTGCCTTCCTATCACAAATTGCAATGGACCATTTCATTTTCCTGCCTCTGGTGCAGAGTCCAAGCCCCATTCCAGAGCTCTGAAAGAGTTCTCCACCCAAAACCTCCAAAATTCCTAAGGGGTTGGAGCCAAGAAAAAGACTCCGCATCTCCCTGCCCCAAAACTAAACTGTGACTCTTGGATTCCTGCACACCACTTGCAAATTGGAAAAAAAAAATAAAATTGCTCCTTTCTAAGAAGATGTGATTGCAGATGCTTTCCAGGTACAGGTGAGCTGTCATGATACTGTTGGATAAGAGGATTGGCCTCCCTTAGCCTGGACCCAGCCTTGCACCCTCAGCAGATACCATTCCTTCCAACAAGGTGAGTTAAGGCAGCAGGGAGAGGGAGGGAGTAGATTCCTGTGCATATTCCATGTCCCTTTGACAACCAGATTCAACCCTCCCAGTAACTTCTTCCTTTGTCTTTCCCTGGGTCAGATGTAAACCTCATACCTTGCCTGGCCCTTTTCTCACTCATTTCCCTGTCCCTGCAGCATCAAAAGACATCCCCATAAGTGCTGGCAGTGCAGTAAGAGTGCTTCTTGTTGCAGGGCAATTGATTTCACTGTCACTGAGGCAGACAGCATCACTGGGGACTGAAATAACTTCAAACCAGCTTAATTGATTAAGCAAAGCAGCTGAAATGGATATTAGGACTGTGTATGGGCCACAAGTATGAAAGGCAAAGAGCATGGCAAAGCACATGAATGCCAGCCTCCAGCTGTGCTGAAGGGAGAGGAATGACAGGAAAACAGGGAACTTTTTTCCTCATTTCATTCAATCTCAGCTTCACAGAACTGGAGAATAATTTGGGTTGTCAGGGACCTCTGGAGGTCTGCAGCGCAGTGCCCTGATCAAAGCAGGTCTGGGTTCAAGGTCATCTCCAGTTGTTCAGGGCCTTGCTCCACTGAGTTTTGATTCTCTCTGAAGATGCAGACTGCTCACTCTCCCTGGGCTTCTCTTCCTCTCATGACAAAGATGCTTCTTCTTATGCCCAAAATGAATTTCCCCTGATGCAGCTTGTGTTCATTTCATTGTCCTTTGTTAAACGTGTCTTCTCAATATCCCTCCTTTAAACACAGCAAAAAGCTGCCTTACCCCTTTTGCCTTCTCTTCTCCTGAGCTAAACATTCCCTTTGACCTAGAGTTAAACACTTTGACTTTTAAGTGAGAAAAGCAGCAGCAATGAGTGCTTGATTTTGGTGGGATCAGTTGATATCACCTCCCCTTCCAGCTGCTCTTCATACTTTGCTTTCCAGCTAAAATTGTTCAGCAATTTGCAGTTTGAACATGTAAATGTGCTTCTGATGACCAAAAGTCACATTTCTCATCAAACTGAATACTTACTAGAAAAAATGTACCCAAGGAAAATCACCAGAAATTGGGTTCCTTTGAAAAATTTCACCCATTCTCAGCATCCTCCCCCTCAGCTCTCTTGGGTGTTAAATATTAAAGTAAGGAGTTGCTGGCTTTGATACAGAAGTAGTAATTCTCTGCCTGAGGTATTTCCTTTCCTGGCTCTCCTCCCTTTCAACTCAGAGTGATTTAATTCTATTTTTTTTTTTAATTCTGTAGTATTTGCCTATTTCCAACACCTCCCCCACGTGGCATGATGTCAAATCAGCAGCAGCAAGCAGACCAGCAGGAATGTGTGTTCCCATTATCTTCAGTGCTGGAGTGGAGGTTTTTAAGACACAGTTGATAAAATCATCCTTCTGCAGGGCAATTGCTCAGCAGAAGTCCCTCTTGCAGGAATGTCACCGTGTGCTTCCCACAGCAAGGCAGCCAGGAGGCTCCTGCTGTTACCAGCAGATGGTTGGAGGGCCAGGCACCACAGTGCCAGGGCTTTCTGGATGGCTTCCCTGGGATGCAGGTGAGCACAACTATTGCTGTGTGTCTGGGAAGGAAATGCAAGACCACAGCCAAAACTGGGGAGCCCCTCAAAGTGTGTTTGGAAGGGTCACCTCTGTCAGAGCCAGCACAGTTTCCAGTTGTCCCAAGCCCTGCCCAGCTCTTGGCCTCTCTGCAATCCTGAGAGGGAGTGAGGTCTGCAGGCCAGTTTGAAATTTCCCCCTTGGAATTTGTTTTTCCTGTACAAACTCCCTCTTCTTATTACTTTTGTCCCATATCAAAGGCTCAGAGAACAGCAGTACCTTGTCTGTCTGAGAAATGAGATAGAGGCACATGTGAAACAAATGATCCCAGAATCATTTCCTTAACCCACTAACACATAAATGAAAGCACTTTAGTTTCCTCCTTTTTTTTTTTTTTTCAAAGAAACTAAATCCTTTCCTGCTCCAGCTCAACCCAAGTATTATTAACTCAGCCATCAGAAGATGACCAGACTCAGGGAATCAGATGAGAGGGAGGTGTGGGACCCCACATCTGTCACAGGCCAAAGCTTCAGCTGGCTCCAAGGAGATAAATGTGTGCAGCCCTGGGCTCTGCTCCCAGACCTGATCTCTTCCTGTCCCCAGAGACCCAAAACTTGGTGTGCAGCTCTCAGCACATCAGAACAACACTTATACCCAGTAAGGCAGAATATACACCCTTCTGCTTCAAAAACTCCAAAAATTATGCATGAAAAACAGCTTTAGGGAGGGAACTGAGGTGGTGAAAGTTCTGAACATGGTCATGGGAGGCAGGCTGCAGGAAGATGCATGAGCAACAAGGCTTCTGGTGCCCAACACCACTTTCCCTAATGCTGGGGACAATGGTGATCTATTTATTTCATTACAGACCTTTGCTGTGTTTTAAGCTGCTAATTAGAAATGTCTGCTTCAATTGCCACTGTAACACTGATTTAGTTTCATGTAGTTTTAAGTGGACTGAAATGTTTCCATCTATAATATTGCTCTCCTGCTCGCCTGCAGACAAGAAACATAAATGCTGATCAACCTGACAGATAAACCAGACACGACTAAGGTGAATTATTTTGATCAACTCACATTTATCAGGCAGTCATTGCATATTCCCATATTCCTGGAGTGTAGCTTTCCTGGACTACAGAAAGAGAGTGCATGTCTTTATTGCAGACACCTGAAATACATTTCTTGCCATAAAGATTATTAAAGGCCTGTGCAAAACAAAGATTTTTATCTTTAAAAAGCCCTGTTGCCACATATTTTGTAGCAAAATCTCACTGTGCAACCTGGCAGTGGAGAGTCATCTGTATTTTCAGTCAACTTCATCAGGTTCTTCTCCATCTGAGACCCTGATCCACAAGTCACAGTCTGCCTGAGAGGTGGGCATGCAGTCCCCTCAGCAAAAATGTCCTGCATTTCCCAGCTGGACATCTTCCCTTCTTTGATGGCATAAATAACCCTGGGCAGAGTCTATCTTGCAAACAAGACCCTTAAATGTAGGCAGCTGTGTGCCCCTGCCTGCACATGAGCTAAATGCCCAAGTTCCCAGAATTGTGAGCAGAGATCTGGGCCTTGGTTTGGTTGCTCAGTGGACACCTGACATGCCTCAAGATTGTCACACACCTGTACACTGATGGTGGGGGCAAGCAAGGACCTTTGGGACACCCTTCTGGGACAGAGTTGGGGCCCATGCCAGGGTCCTGAGACCACCTCAAAGACACAAAGGTGGTGGGAAGGGAGTTGTGACCCTCTCCAGGGCAGCCCCATGAACAGAGGGAGGGATTCATGTGCTCAGCTGGTGCCTGTCCATCCTAGAGAAAGCTGATTTTCCCTCCCAGCTCCCCTGGCTCTATTGAATGACTCTTCACCATAGTGGTGGAGAGCCTAGACCTCATTTGGACAACCAGCATTAGATGCCAAATTCTTTTAATCTTAATTTCACCCAGAATTGCCTCTTGTGTGCACTGGACCAGGTCACATCGCCCTCAAGTGGAGAATGATCACACTGAGCAGCCCCTGCCAGAGATCACCCAGAGGTTGCTTTCTTCTAAGGACACTAAAAACAAGCAAGGACCTACCCAGCCCTCCAGGACAATGTGTGCTATGGAAAAGCTGAGTTGCAAGAAGACAAAGATTTCAAAAGACAGACTGAAAAACTACAATGGAGAGGGCCATAATTCATGGTGCTGAGCCCCCACTATAACTCAGCCACCTTGTACAGTTCCATTATGATACCATCTCACCCAACTCAACATCACACAAAAGGTGGTAGCAAAGCCAAGACTGTAATTCACCTCTCCTGGATACCCACATTGTGTGCTTTAATCACCAGAGAAAAGTGTTTGCTTTATGGCCTGACTGACTGTCCCACCAGCGTGCTCAGTGAGGTTGGGCCCCTCTGCTGAAATATGCAGGGTCTTGTAAAAAGAAATCAAAATAGGAGATCAAACTGAACTGATGTGAGCAGCCTGACTTCTGGCAGCTTCTAGCACCAGGGTGCTTGGCTTTGAAACCTTGCTATTGTTCTTGGTTGGATTTCCTCCACGTTACGACAAAAACAAAAACAAACAAAATCAAAGCAGTGATGTAAGAACAAGAGCTCTTTTATATGGAAATGTACTGACGGTGCCCACTTAGGTCTAGAGAGAAAAATCTGAACCTATAGATGAAGGTACAGCTCTTGGCAGCTTGGAAGAATGACTGGTGGTAGTGACAGGTAATTATCTCCAGTTTGGAGGCTTTGCCAGAGCACAGTACTCTGTGTGCTCTGTTTACTTGCTGGATGGGAGAAGAATGCTGGAAACAAAATGTTATGAATCCTTCACCTGGCACTGGAAGGAACATTCCAGCAGCAGCATCTGACCTCACAGGACACACAGGAAATGCAAAGCTGGGATCCCTCCCAAGAAAGGGACATTCCTTCCTTACATACTGTCCTCTTTCAGCTCAGTTTCTTAATCCCTTCTTACCTCCTGTGTGGGTGGACCTGTTGCTTGAGATTCTTCTCCTCCTTGTCTCTATTCTCTTCCTCGAAGTCTGTTCCTTCATTCAGTCTCTCAGTTTATCCTGTAAACTTGATCTCCAGCCTGTAGAAATGGTCGAGCTCTCCACCCAAAGTGAAGGGCACAGATCAGTTCCAGGTTTATAACAAAGTGTTCTGGTTTCCTCGGATGTACCAAGAAAATGGTTGGGGTCAAAAAGAAAGTGGCTTCTGGAACAAATCTTATCCTCTTAGGCTTACAACAAGCATGTTTCCACTGCAGCATAGCCTGTGCCTAACCTTTTCCCAGATTCCCCTTCTAATCTCAGCCTGGAGCAGCATGTGTGCAGCCCATTTTACAGCACAAGGACCTAATTACATTTTCCAGCTGTGCAGCAGACTCCCACAAAGCAAAATAAAGCCTAATAATGTACATTTCTTAGCTACCACTCTTGGCCCTCTTGGAAGCAGTCCATGACTCCCAGGCTGACAAGTGGTCTGAAGGATTCCTGCACCCTTCCAGTTTTACCAAAGGAGCTTTTCCTTTTTCATCCCTGCCGTTTTTATGCATCAGGCCATCCCTTTCCACCCAAGTCCACATAATACCTGCTCAGCTTGCTAATTGCCCTCTGGAAAGCACAAAAATGAGCCCATGCTCTGCTGCACCATACCAGCTTTGGCAGCAGCTGATGGGTTTTGCCCTCCCCATTGCAGGATGCCTTCCTGTTCCTCCATCTCCATCCAGCAAGCCATTCCTCTGGGAAGGCACCAACTCCTGCCAATGTGGAGAGACAAACAGGGAATCTAGCAAGGTACAGTTGGTCTGGGAACCAAAGCAGCTGCTCTGAGGGTGGTGGATAGCAAGAGGGTCACCACAACAGCCAAGATGTGATGCAGCGGAGAAGTGAAGAAGGGGTTTAAACGCAGGAGAGAAGAGGAACAGTGCTCTCCAAGAATCCCTTGCTCATCAAAACCAAAAGCAGTCTTAATGAGAAATGCATTCCCCAGGCAGTCACAGTGAGTCTGTTTAAGGGAGGTTCATATTCTATCCCCTACAAAGTTTCATGGAGCATTTCATGGCGTGTAAGGGTTCATCTAACTTTATCTCCCCTCTACAGCAAGCTGTGAGCCAACCCCTTCTGGAGCTTGACAATGTAGATTTGGAAATAGTTCTTCACTGAAAAGAAGGCAGCACTGCTGCAGGTTGTGGCCAAGAGCTGGAGGCACCAAGGCACCACAACCTCATGGCCTCCTCCCTGCAGGATGCTGGGGTTGAGGATGTGCCCCCAGATAATCCTGAATCTTAAAATCATTCTGCAAACCAACCTCTTTGGCAGCAGAGAAGCCTGGATGAAGGTAGAGCTGAGCTGCAAGGCTCTCTGAATGTGAGCCAGCCCAAGCATGCTGGGCATCACAGCTCTGGCCCAGCTTTGCTCAGCAAACAGAGTGGAGTGAGTACAGGTTGGATCTGTCATGACCAGACCAATCTACAAATGATTACCTGGAAGGGCTTTAGACACCCTGTTTAAACCTAACCCTTTTATGGACATCTCAGGGAAATGTAGCATGAGTTAGTCTGGCCAGTAGGTAGAGCCTGAGAATGTCAAAGGTGTGAAGTGTTTGGGGCTTTTCCTGGGGAAAAGGCTAAGAGGAACAGCTTGAGTGTCATGCAGCCAGGAAACAATTTTTTCCTTATTCAGATTAAGACAAAATGGTGTGATTGTAGCCATCTGTTTCAGCTAGATCAGGATATTTTTAATTATTTCTTAAGAAGTAAAAGAGGGATCTGATGGCCCAATTGCATTCCTGTCCCCAAGCTGGCATTCATACAATGTCCTCCACCAGCAGATGCCACAGCCTTGTATGAAATTTAGTCACAACACTTATGCCAATTTTCTAGTAGTCAATTTCCCTATTATCCTTAAAGAAAAAACACAAACCAAAACCAGACAAAACAACACTATAATTCCCTTTTGATTGTAAGCTTATATGTTTCCTTGTTTTACATTAGGTTTATTTCCATTTTAACATTTAACATTTGCCTACAGTTCCTGTCAGTTCCACAAGTAACTTTCCCATGCCGTATCTGCTTTGCTTTATCCATTGTTTGCCCATTGTAGTAACTGATTACATTGTTGAGCAAAATTTGCTTTAATCTGTCACTATGAAAGCCTAATCATTTTGGGGCAGGCTGCCTGGATTATTGTGAATGATGGTCTCATGCCTGTGAGTCAATGGAAAATAGGTAAATAGAGGAGAATTCTGAGCACCCTGAGGATGCTGAGACTGTACAGATTGAGGACAAATTTGTGAAAATGTGAACATCAAGAAAATTCATGGTTTATGGACTCTATATGAAACTTGCTTTCTGCCCTAAAAGAGGGAAGCCAACCTGTGGCTTTCCCTCTGCTACCTGCAGCCTGCAGTGCCTGCCCTCCTTCAGGTGCCAGAATCTTATTTTCCAATGTTTGGGGGCTGAGCTCTCACCCTGGGTGGGCTCAGGCTTGCATCCCATGTCTGACCACAGTGGCACCCCTTTATTACACAAACCCTCTCCCCCTGCCAGCACCGAATTCAGCAAAACTGAGCTGCAACTTTTCCTCCCCCGAATTCCATCTCCCGAGCCAGTGAGCCATCGGGGCCACCCATGCAGGACTCCCTGGGTTTGCACAGCAGTGCCAGGGCTGTGCTTCCACTCTGTGTCGGTGTGAGCTCAGCAGCCAGCCGGGCTTGCTGACTCACCGGGATGGCTCTGTCCCCAAGCGTGTCCCCATCCCCTCCAGATGAGTCACAGGGCGTGAGTCACACACACTGCATCTGCACCGCGTATCTATGGCAGCCTCCTGCCAAGGGGAAACTGTTTGTGTGGAGTAACCATGGAGAGGGAGGAAATGCTGAGGAGCACCGAGAGGTGAGGGATGAGGAAAAACCGACAGGGGAAAGCGTGTTCCACCTCCACAGCCCTGGAGCACAAAAGGAAATATTTGCCTGCCTTGGGGTTTTTTGCCCGCTCTTTTCCATGATGTCTCTAACTGGGAGAAGTGGAAATGCTGTAAGAAGGAGCTTTGTGGTGGCACCAGCAGGATGTGGAGTCGCTGCAAATCTCCCAGGGAGGTGTGTTGGCACGGTGGGTTCAGCTTTTCCCGAGAGAACAGTTTAAGCAGAGGCATGGAAGGTGCCTTTCCCAGTCCTTTCATCTCACCCTGCATGCTCTGTGATCATTTGGCTCCAAAATCATAGCTAGGCGATTGCTGAGGGCAGACCCCAAAACCTCACTGCCTTGCTCTTGCTGATGTTTCGTGAGAACAAGGGTCAAGAAGGCAGGAAAAGTGGTGGCTGTGTCACTTAGGTCCTACCAGCTGCAGATACCTCACACGTGTCTTTTTCCCTTCATCAGTGTGGTTTGTACCATCCAGAGCACATTTGCAAAGAAATAAAATATTTTTGAAAGATTTTAAATCCCATCAGCTTTTTCTTTGAAGAATAAGTGGTGTGTTTCAAGATGCATTTTCCAGGAATAGTTCACACTATAGAACTTTTAATAGGTGGTAAAGGATTATGATGTTATCATTATATTTTCGAAAATGATTAATCAGCCAAAAGATACAGCCACTAATAAATGTTCCCATAGATGTGGGCTTAACATCTGTTAGAGATAGCATCTGTATCTACACTATCACTTTACTCTGTATCAAACCACTGGATTAGTCATAGGCATGGTCAGTTTTTCACTTTTATTATTAGTCTCCAGACCAGAAACACCTTTAAGCAATGGGTTTTACAATGCTGCACATCTGGCTAATCCTGAACATTATTTATTTATCCACGTGCCTTGTAGAAATAACATTTCTCCCTTCAAACAAGAGGAGGGGGCTGCACTGTTGATTGTGATACAAACCCCAGTGAGATGGGCAGAAAATATTCCTGCTTCTGCACAGGTTGTACCATGAATGTTCACAAGAAATAGAAAGAAAATATCTTTTTCATTGCAATACAGACCTCAGCTTGTCCTTTTATCCACAGCAAAAGTCAGCTGAAAATGTTCTTTTGGCAAAGATAGGGTGAACTTTTAGTTTTGTTTTTTTTTTTAAATCAAAAAGTCGGGAAAGCAGCAAAAGCAAGTGAACTTGTTTATAGGCTGATTTGTAAGGCAGAAAAAGCTGCACTTTGCACCACTGAGAACCAATGTGCACACAATGGGTAAACACACAATGAGAACAAGCAAGTTTAATTTTCTTTCCAAACAAACTAGACAAGGGAAAGATTATCCCCTCCTTGGAGCTGCCTCTGCGAAGTTTGCTGACTGAAACTGCTCTACCTTTCCTCTGCGATGTGTTTACCTTAGATTGCACATAAAAATTAGATATGCCAACGTAAAAATAGCTGCACATTCTATCAGACAGAAGATAAAGCTCCTTTTCATGTCACTTTATTTAAATGTACTGGTACTTTTTGAACTCCCTCATGCTGGGACCAGTTTCCAGCCAGTCCATCCAGCAGCAGCTCAGTCCCTCCAGGCAAGGAGTGAGATGTGCTGGTGGTTACCAGCTGCAGAGGTAAAAAATGCACTCACAGTGCAGGAACAGAGTGCTGAAAGCAATTAAAGACATTTAGCAGCTCCCTGAATAGTGTGACCTCTTTCCAACCAAGGCCTGTCTCAATTCCCATGTGGGAGGTTTCTTGTTGCTGCCGGCTAAAACTGTTTCTTCCAACACAAAACCACCTATAGAAGTGTTTCACAAGCTCACTAGGCACTCAAAATCCACAAGTTAGTAAGAACTGCCCAAGGTTACTCTCCACAGCCCAGATCCTGGCAGGAGAAGTATTTTTTCCTTTTTTTTTAGTTACTTTCCCAGAAGAAGTACCCTGACATGACTGGCTGTCAGGTACCTCGGGGTACAGCAAACCTGTTGGAGGCTCCTTCTCCGAGCCAGAAAGCCAGGAGCAAACTCTGTCTGATGAGCACTAAGAGAAGCAGGGATTAACTTGATTTTTTGGCAGAACTGAATTTACAGCTTGTCTACATGATGATGTTATTTCAAACAAATGGAGAATGTGAATTAAAGGCATGGTGGTTGTGCCAGAACGGCTCTGTGTGTGCACTCATTTTTCCTTTCAAAATCCGTGCTTCTTTCTGGGAGGTACTAGGACAGAAGAGCCATTCCAGGCAGGTCTCTGGTGACATCCAAGCCTCAGGGACACACCGGTGAGGCACAGGCAATGACTTGCCCTGAGCCCTGGGAAAGCTGCTGGCAGTGTGACAAGTTTGAGGGCCAAATGTTGAATGGGAGAGCCAAAATTCATGTATGTTGGTGCTGAGCTGTGTTTGCCAAGGGACACTGTCCTGGGTCTGGGAGAAGCTGAGAGGTTTTGCCAGACTGACATTAGAGCATGAGATGAACTGATTAAACCATTTGGGAACTGAACCAGTGTTACTTTTACAATGGACCAATATAAGTGCACTTTTCATTTCTTGGTCTCTAAAAGTCTCTGGAGCAGGGAGAGCACATCTGGAATGCTGCACAGAGGCACAGCTTTCGGGTTCTTCACATGGAGTATCCCAAGCCCTCCTGTCCATGGTGAGCTCCTGCTGCCCCACTCTCAGGTGTGCCTGCCAGATGCTGCTGTGAGGTGCTTTTCCAGCACCAAGTCATGGCATTTTTAGGCCACATGTGAATATCTTCATGAAAACATGTTACCATCTGAACTCCTTAAAGGTTTGTGAAATCCTGCTGTGATCCTTCTCACCCAAAGTAGATGTTCAGAATAGATATGGGGAACCCCTCCTGGAATGAGATATTATTCTGTGCCATCCTGCTGCTCAGCCTGAAAGAGCATGATCCCCTCTCACCATCAGATGACCAAGGGCAGAGAAAATGTATCTCAGGTAGAGGGATGTGGGGAATCAGCAGACATCTGAAAAACAGCCACTAATGCAGACCTTCAGGCCCTATATCTGTGATAAAGAAATCTGTGTTGTGTGTTTCAACTACAGCTCCAGCTATCAGCTTCTGAAAATAAAGTGTATTTGGATTCAGGTTTGGATGAAAAATAGATTTAGGTCAGAACCTGAACTCTTTAATGTGTATCTCACTCTGGACTTCATTTCCCATTTCTTTCAAGGTGTCTCTTGCTTGTGACTGGAGATTGAGAAAAACACACAAAATAAAGTGAAAATTTTCCTCAAAGACTAATGTTGTTGAGATCTGGCAGAAAAATAGAAGACAGGTTTTATTTTGTCAACTGTACATAAACACAGGCATTTCATAAACAAGGAATTGATTCAATTGTTTCCAGAGGTATGAGAGCAAGGGAGAGAGCTGAGATTTAGCTATTAAAGACAATCTCAGGAGAGGGAGGGAATTAGTCTCCAGTTGAGCCAGATATTTCCCTCTCAAAAAATAAATGAATCAAAGTCATGCTCAGTCAGCCAAATTATCCAAGCAGCTGCCAGCATCCCTGGTTTCTGGGGTTTATGTGATTTTGAGAGAGGAATGCTGTATTCTTTCTAAACGGAGCATCCTGAAGGGGGTCAGGATTGTGGAGAGTAACAGCCTGGGGATTTTTAAATAAGACTAAGCTGGTGAGTCTTAGAGCCACTCCATGCTCCAGATGCATGGATTTGATTTGCAGCTTGCTGTCCAGCCCCCTTTGGACTCAATTGTGCCTGCACAGCTCCCTGTGTGTGTCACTCCCAAAATTACTGTGGAACTCCCTGCCCATGCTGGGAGCAGCTCTGCAGTGCCTGCCCCTTTGCCATAGGGGGGTTCCACCCCTTGGTCCCCCACTTTGCTTTGGTGTACTCTGCTCTGGTTCACACAAAGTGGGCCAAGATGCTTCACAGGATCACAGGCCATAGAATATTGAGTGTTGGAAGGGACATTTAAAGGCCATATAGTCCAACCCTCCCTGCAATGAGCAGGGTCACCTTCAGCTACATCAGGTTGCCTCAGCCCCATCCAAATCTTGAATTTTTTTACAGATGGAGCACCCACCACCTCTCACAGCCAACCTGCTCCTGTGCCTCACCACCTTCAATGTAAAAATTTTCTACTTTATATTTAGTCTGAATCTACCCTCCTTTTGTTTAAGACTATTATCCCTTGTCCTATTGCTAGAGGCTCTACTAAAAAGTCTGTCCCCATCAAAATTAAGTCACTTAATTATCTCTGGGAAGGCTACTGCCCCACACAGCTCCTTAATCCCCTCCCATTATGCAGCAGCCACAGCAGCAAGGGCACAGATCTGCTACACGACCTCAGCTCCCAGCTTCCCTCAGAATCTCCAGCTGGTCCCATGCAGGGCAGCCAAGAGCTGGTTTTTCACAGCCTGGTCCCTGGAAATGTGTAACCTTGAAACACTTCCTTCTCCTTTCCAAAGCTGTCACACAAAGTGTGGTTGCTGAGGTGAGCTAAGGGCTTGGCCGGTCCAGAGGTTCTATGTCTCCCCTTGGTTGGACCAGATAATGCTGGAGAGCTGATATAAGGGTACATGAGCTATGTTTGGCATTCCAGGGAGTGCAGAGTGCTCCCAGACACAGAGGGATGGGATCTAAACTGAGCTCAATGTTTGAGTCCTTTTCCTGGAGCCCCCACGTTGCAGTCACCCCCAGGAGGACAACAGGGCCCACTCAATGGGGACATTCCCACCTATAAAAGCCACTCCAAGCACCACCCACACATAACGAAGGCTGTGGAGCCCAAATTTCCCCTCGCAGCATGACAGCATCCCCTGGCTCCCTTCCCCTGCTCCCTGACTCACCGCCTGAACTCAGCGCCGGGCAGGGCGCCAAGGAGGAGTCGCATTTAACTCACAGCTCCCCAAAAGCCTCCTTCGGGAGGGATTCTTGCTTAAGGACGGCTAACCCTGCAGGAAAGGGCGGCTGGGACCGAGGGGATGCCTGGCTGTTCGCCCCATCCTGCAGTGCTGCATCCCCGGCGCACCTCCAGCGCGGCTCAGGTGCGCCTCTCACCTGCCCTGAGCCGAGCCGAGCCTTGCAGGGACACGGGCTGATGTCGTGTCCGCCCTGGCTGCTCCCGGGCTCCCACTGATCCCTCCAGTGAGGCCACAGGCGCTGCCAGCCCTGGGGATGCCCGGGGGACTCCAGGTGAGCCCAGGTAAGCAGGGTGGCTCAGCCAGCGGAGTGCCCTGAGCCCTCTGTGACAGACACAGAGGGAACCTGGAACCCATCGCTGCTGGCTCGGGCAGAGCTGCATCTCCTCTCCTGGCAGATGGGCACTGGGGTTTGCCTGTGGCTGGCACAGCTCAGGCCCTGCTCTCCATCACCAGAGGTGGAGTCCAGCAGCTGGATGTGAGCGATTCCCTTCTGGGATGAGTGCAGGAGGATGGTGCCAACATCCCTTCCCTTATTCTCTTAGTTCCCCACAACCTTTACAAAAAGCAGAACTGGGCAATGAGAACTGGCAAATATCTGGCTGAAAAAGATTGTTGGAGAATGCCTCTTTTTGGGTGAATATTTTTTTTTTTTTTTGCACAGCTCCATCCTCCGGCACTCATCCCAGAAGGGAATCGCTCACATCCAGCTGAGCTCCACCTCTGGTGATGGAGCGCAGGAGGATGGAGCCATGCCAGCATCCCTTCCCTTATTCTGGTAATTCCCCACAGCCTTTACAAAAAGCAGAACTGGGCAATGAGAACTGGCAAATATCTGGCTGAAAAAGATTGTTGGAGAATGGTGCTTTTTGGGTGAATATTTTATTTTTGGGTAAGTATTGTATTTTTTCCATAACTGGCATTTCTGCACAGGTATAGGGATGTGGATTAAAAAATATACTTGCAGCAAGAGGGACTCTTCTCTGTAGCAGTGGAGGAAAACTTTCCCTGTGAGGAAAACTCCCACTTCTGGGGAATCTGCACAGAGCATTTAGTCCTAGGATTTGTGCTCTGAGAATATTTCTGTGAGTCCTGGGCTTAGGGTTCACCTGCTGTTGGTCACATCCCAGTGCATCCAGCTGGATCCATGTTGGTGTCTGGGTCAGTGTGTGGAAGGTTTAGATGTGTTCAAATTAAAATATTAAAAAA
>VXBI01008807.1:116131-137047 GCA_013397375.1 Toxostoma redivivum | reverse complement strand
AAAAAAAAAAAAGAATAAAAATTGTCCTGGCTGAAATATTCTGCAGAACTCTGGGAGCCGGCGAGCACAGAAAGCCCAGCCGAGGTTTTTGCTGATGGAGCCTCTCGTTCCTCGTGCTTTAGGCAGGCACATCACAGCTGCTGCAATATTCATCCTCCCCTAAGTGCTCCATTGTAGAAATTAAATATTGTTATTAATTAAACTCCCCCATCCCACAGGCTGCCCAGCCCTGTCTGGTTAGAGCACACTTGTGAGAAGAGAGCAGGCAATCCATTTGTCATGCGGTGACAACTTCTGGCATTGAGAATGGAGTGTTTCAATAAGAGAAGGCTTTGATCCTATTCATAACAGAGTATTTAAATAATTGCTAACCAGGCAGAGACTTCAGGCATTATCCCAGGGAGTGTTGCATTATTGCAAAAGGTTAAACTGAGACATTGGTGATCAGGCAAAAAAGAAAAATAGGAAGGCTCAAGAAATTTGGTCAAGGGATTAAGTTTGTAGGCACGGCTTTGCTGATGTGAAATAGAGCAGAGACCAGGAGATGGTCCGGACACAATGTTCCCTTAGAACAAGCCTGGAACATGGCACAGAGGGAAAAAAACACAGCACTTGCAATCTCAAAGCCAATTGTTTGAATTGAAGCAACTTCTAGACTCAATTCAGGGAACTTTTGACAGTACTTGGAATTTTACAAAAGTACAGAATACTGAATATTCCCCACAATGACAATGTTGTTCTCCACATTACCAAACATTGCTCACTGTTTTCGGGGGCTTCACACATATTAAGTGATCAAATGCTAATAATAAACCTCCGTTGGTTTGTACTTCTCAGGTATTGATAGCAAAACTTTGAAGGAGTTTTGCTGCTGTGAAAAGGCTACCTTTTCACTCAGTTAAACCACATCTTTCCCACTAGGGTTATTCTTAGCACAGTCTATCAAAATATAAAATAATCCTCCAGAAACAATCCTATAAAAAAGGTCCTGACAATAAATAATCCTGAGAAATTACATTTTGGCCCGTGTTGGACAATATGTGGTTCTCACATGGGATGTTGAAGGGATTAAATAAGCTTCCCTGTGATTTGTGTTTGTAACTCTTTGGGATATGCCTGTGAAGGGACTGAGCTGTTCAGCACATACTGCTCCCCAGCCTCACAATGCAGACCACTGCCCCCAGAGATCATGTCCTCCCTGGTGCTGTGACCACCTCTGCAGGTTTGTCACACAGCTCTTCATGTAGCTGGGACCTGCAGCAGCTTCCTGAGATCAAGATAACTACAGATTCAATTTAGGCACTTACACATAAGTATCTGGCATCTAAATGCCCCTTGTAGTGGAAAAAGAGACAATTAATACAGCTGAGACTCCAGGGTGCTGTTCAGGTTCCCAGGGTAGACACCTGCCTTTGGTCAAACCATCTCTAAGGTCATCTGATGTGAGCTGAGATTCAGCTTCCAACCACAGGAATCCCATGTCATTTCTGCACATTCAGGTGGGATGCCACAGGTATTTCAAATGTCTCCAGAATTTTCTTTTCTAGCTCTCCACATGCTTGTAGACATCTTCATGCAAATGTCATTACCTCAGAACTGCTTTCCACTCATGTCTTCTATGATAGCTGTGGCCAGATTCAGTTCTCCTGTATTGTCATTCACTGTCCCTTCAGGTGCCCTACACATTCTCTCTGGTCTCCAGCTGTGGCTCCAAAACATCACAGGTCTGCTGTAAACCCTTTGTTCTCATCACCCATCCCTTGTGGCTTTCCTTGTGGTATTCCCACACTCTAGAGCTTTCCACAGAGATTTCCAGAATAGAGGCCTTTGGTCCCTAATTCAATGCTCACCATTCAGGCTTTGCTGCAGTGCCTGAGCAGCCTCAGTGATGCTATTCCACCTGTTTAAGATATCCCCATGTGTCCTTTAGCCCTGTGTCCTACCCTCCAGCCAGCTGTGCACAGCACCAGCCTCCCTCTGCCAGCCTGGGGACAGACACCTTCCAGACAACTCAGAGGAGAAGATGTAAATTGCACCCACCAGTATCAGAGGTGCTGGAACAACCACATTCAAGCAGATGAGTCATTTCACCTTTGTGGCACCATCTCTCTCTGAGCAGTGAGCTGGGAAATCAGGACACGGATTGTCACCGTGTCACCCCTGCTTGCTTTATCTGAGATCCCTCTCAGGCCAAGCCAGCACTAGGAGGGTGATCTTCACATGATCAGACAACTGCACACTTGGCAAGGGCACTGTGATTCCACAACCTACAGGAGTCACAAATGCACACATCATTCCCTGAGTGGTGGGACAATGCCTACACTCACCCCTGAGCCTTTCACACAGGCACTGGTGCTTTATTTCCCACGAGATAATTAGATTTGCTAGCAACCGTGTGCCTGCTTCCAAGTAATGCTGGATATGCTATTTTCAGGCATGATTCAGAGTAACCTACAGCAGCAGCTCAGGGTTTTTTTGGCAAGTGTTTTGCAACAGCACAGTAAAGTTTTTAATGTGCCATCATTTCATTTCAGTTGTTAACACAGATGTCTGTTGAAAGATAATGTTGCACATTACAATCTTTCAGGCACCAGCACAAGGCCACTTTCTCCAAGAGGCAAGTCCTTGGCAGAATTAATCCCTGAATCTCCCTCTGAAAATGTGTGGGAGCATTTCACTCAGCCCTGATGCCTGCCTAGATAAGACCAAGCTTGTTAAAAGTGTGAATGTACACATCTGCACATACACAGGCAATCTTTTCGAGGAATCTCTGTAATTGCACTCTTCATGCTATGATCTGCACATGGGAATGACTCCCTGCATATTCACTTTGGTCATTTGCAGAGGTCCTTATGAGGAACATATGTAGAACTGTGATTGCTTTTGTGATCCAGAGATGTGACCAGAAAATGCAATCACCAGACAGTCCAAGGCTCATTCAGGAGGAATTAACCATTGATGGAGGATGTGAATGAAGAAAAAACCCAACAAAGTGAGCATGTGCACCTTCAGGTTTTAATGGTCAGCCCAGCCTGGCTCAGGGATGGAGGAGAAAGCTTTCCTCTGGCTTGGTGCCCCAAGGAGGGCCATCAAATGGCCCCTGCACATTACTCTGAAGCCTGACATTGTGATTTTCTCCTGCTACCAGCCATCTCCTCTGTCCTTATGCATAGGAACAACAACAAGAGCTGTGTGCAGCAAAAGCACCTGTAGAAGATTTGTCCTGGGGCTGATGGCTGCAGAGAGAAGCCACAGGAGTTAGCTGGTGAGGTTCTAGGGCCCCTCTTAGGGTCTGTGGCAAGAAAGAAATCATGCCCATCTCCCTACCCGGATTCTCCATCACCTTTCACCACAGCGGTATTGTGCTCCCAGTTCTTGATCTCCTCCATCAGTGCACAGAGGAGGACCCGACCCAGATCCCTCAGGCATCTTCTCTCCTATGGGGCGGCCCCTTGTCTCAGCCCAGAGTGAGAAGACACCAAAGTGAGACACTCCTGGTTGAGAAAATATCCCGATACAGCCCGGAGCGCTCGGTACCACCCGGCACCGCTCTGGTACCGCCCGGAGCACCCCGCACCGCCCGGAGCGCCCGGTACCGCCCGGAGGGCCCGGTACCGCCCGGCACCGCTCCGGTACCGCCTGACACCGGCCGGAGCGCCCGGTACCGCCCGGTACTGCCCGGAGCGCTCGGTACCACCCGGTACCGCCCGGAGTGCCCGGCACCGCTCCGGTACCGCCCGACACCGCCCGAAGCGCTCGGTACCACCCGGTACCTCCCGGTGCCGCCCGGAGCGCAGCGCTGCTCGCTGACGGGCCCGGCTCCCATTGTCACCCGGTGATGAATGGGGCAGCAGCGCGCCGCAATCCTCTATTTGTTTTAGAGGTCAGTGTCACACTGAAGGGTATTCTTCACGCACCGAACCGGGGGCTCGGTGCTGACGTGACCAGAGTGGTAAGTGCACGCAGAGCCCCCGGTAGCTCCCATTGTCCCGAGTGGGAACAGAGCTCTTTTGAAGACTTTATCCATAAATTATCTGACACCCCCTCCACTCTGTGCCAGCTCCTCACTCATGCTGTGATTCAAGCACCAGCTCCGAGGTGATGGGATGGGCTTGTGCCATTGTTAAAGGTTTGCTGCTCTCCGGAACCACAGCTTCGTTCCTGCGGGAGCAGCGCAGTACCTGGCTGAGCCCCCAGCCCCAGCGCCAGGATATCATCAGCTGGGAGATGAAATTCTTTCTTTGTGTCTCTTTTCTCCCCCTCCTACCTCTAAGCATCGTCTAGTCTGGTGTGACAGCCCCCAGGGGAATGCACAGTGCAGGGGCAGGGAGCAGCTGCTGGAAAGTCAGCATCAAACAGGACAGGAGACCATCATTCTGCCTGGCTTTGGAAAAAAGGCTGTTCAAATGTTGCTTTCTTTTCCTTTTGCTGATGCTTTTGAGATTCCCACAGGAGCTACAGGCTGAGAGACACATGTTGGGCTGGTATTTCCAGGCAGGACATACATGGGACCAGCTTGGTACAGGTGTGTTTAAATCCTCACCTCTCCCACTTCACAGGCACAGGGGAGGACCTACACACTGAGCTTCACTTGTCCTGTCAAATTTTGAAGAGTTTCTCTTATCCCCAATCTTTGTCTGTCCCAGCTGCTAGGGAATACACCAACCAGGGACCATGTAAAGCAGAGAAGGGGATGTTGGAGAAATAGACTAAGTTTTCCTCCTCATTTGGCCTGAATATAACAAAACAGCTGCACAAAATGGAGGCAGAGGTCATTATTTTTGAGGATAAAGTTGAGACATAAAGCTTTCCAGTTGCCAGACCCACATTTCATTGTCTAATTTTAGGACAATGCAATGCCAAGTCCAGATGCCCATGATGCCTGGGAAGGAATGCCTATAGATGGAGAAGACTCCAGTAGGCTTAAACCTGATTGCAGTACATATTTCTAAACATTGACCATACCAATCACTTGTCATGGCTCTGGTGTACAGAAAGTCACGAGCCCTTGCAGCCAGCCAGTTAGAGCCAATTAATTTATCTGGATTTTCTGCATATCCATCCTTGGAGAGGAAATGCCCTTGATTGCCAGCAGGACATCCAGAGTTCCAGAACGTCTTCCCCATTTGGCACAGCACACCAGAATTGTTGGAGCTTTCTGCTCCTTTGCACAGTAGCATTTGCTGCCATGTTTCTTATTAAGAGTCAGGAATTTGTGACCTTTTGCAGTGCAAAGATCTGGAGATTACTTACCAAAAAATAAAGTAGTCTATAAACTCCAAACTGCTGCATGTGCATTGCTGATAGAGAAGAGCAGCGAGGCACCTCTCAGTCCAGCCTGATAGGATCTGTGGTTGGGGAGGGAGTGTGTGTGTTGCACAGCAGATACCCCGTGTGGGGACCATGAAAAGCCTTTTTTCTTTTCTCACTGAGTGGCTTTTGTTGCTTCACATGAGTCTTTCTGTCAAAACAACCTGGCCTGGTGGAAGTGTGATTAGATATGGCACCTACCCCGGTGAAAATATCTGCACAAGGGGGACAGGCTGTGGTGGGAAGGGGAGGGTGTGTGCTAATTCTTCCCTTGCTCGTCTCCTCTTTGAGGCCTCAAGGCTGGCAGAAAGCATGGAGTAATCAAATCAATTTCACAATCTTCTCCTCTCTCCTGTGCCTGGCTTGTCCTCCAGGAGCAGGAGAAATTTCAATGAAAGTAGGTTTTCTCCAATGGGTTTTTTCTAGTACAAAAACTGGGGGGCATCAGAGTGGAAGGAACAGAAGATCTGTTTAAAACAAGCAACAAAAAGTTCTTCAATCTGTACAGAGTTGGGCTGAAGGTCACCCAAACCCATGCAGCCAGCATAACCCTGTTCAACTAAGGAAGTAGTTTATGATACATCACAGGAATTTATTTAAATTAGGGAATTCTCATCCCCCAGAACTAATTCCAGGAGATGGGACACATCTCTGGGTCCATGTTCTTGGTGGGTTTAGCAATAATGCAACAAAAAATGAAAATAAATCACTCCAGATAGCCTGTGTTACAACATGAAACAAACAGATGAAACAGGGAGAGAGGATGAGGTAATTAAACAGATAAATGAAGAACTCATGGCCCACTGAGGCTCACAGGAACAATTCTGTGCAGGGTCAGTAAAGGTGATCACAACTTCCCCAGATGATGTGGAGGCAGAATGAATTTCCAGTGCTGTGAACTGCCCAGAAGGCAAATATTACTGCTGGATGAGTAAAAAGGGGAAAAAATATGACAGGGTGTACAACAGTGAGCATTGCCTTACCTGCACATGAGAAGGACAAGTCTGGGAACCCAGGACATCAGGGAAAAGCTCCAGCGATAAGAAATCTGAAAAATACTTGAAAATATCAATCCCTTTAATTTATCCAAGACAGTAGAAAGTGACTTGAGTGTCCCTTCTGTTTCTGTGTGGGACTGCAGGTGAACACCAGAGAAAGACTGGCAGCAGCCAGATGCTAGAGATGTGTCAGACAGCATTTGCCTAAGTATAGGCAAACACACCTCAGTTTAGTTATTCCAGGTCCTGGTATTGCCACCAGATCCCCAGCCACGAGTGAGATTCCTCCCAGCCTAAAGCAAACAGGTGAAATAGAGAAGATGGAAACAACAACCAAGTGGGTTTTCCACCCTTTGAATCAGAAAGGACTCTCAGGCAATCAGTTCAGCTGTGGGCATCTACACTGTAAACACTCAAATTTAGGTAAGATGAATCCCACCAATTCAGGCTAGAAATGATGAACACACCTTCTGATGGCAAAGGTAATGAACCATTGCAACCATGTATCTGTGGATACAGTGGATTCTCCATCATCCAGGGATTTAAAATGAAGACTGAGCATGTTCTAACAGAACATGCTGTAGTTCAATCAGATGATGAAAACCAGGCACAAAGTGGCCCTAGACCATAAACCTCTTCCCTGTGTTGTGTGGGGGTCTGGCAAGAACCATCTCTTCCAGTCTTAAAAAGATTTTGAATCAATGTCACAAAGAACTACTAAATATTTCATCAGTTTGAGATCTACAGATCATGTTTGGTATTCAAATACACCTTGCACAAGGCCACTTGGAAAATTAGTATTTTCAGCCTCTCACATTCCTTTCCCTTTTCTGAATAAGAAAGCAAAGCAAGCGAGAGGACTACTCTGCATAACTATGGCTTGGGTCTTTGCTAGAACTGAAATTATTTGTGTCTTGTCAAAGGTGCAGCAAAAAAGTAGCAGCGGTCTTGTAAAAGCCAACATGAAAAGAGCGTTTGGTTTTGTCAGGTTTTTCCTGTTGTGCTTTGTTTTCAAATATTGCCTTGTTTGAAAGAGGGAAGCTGTTTGGCCACAAAATGCAACTGTCACTTCTTGCAGCCTGAGACTTAGAGCTAAAAAAATCAGTGGGAAGAGGGGGAGGGGAAAGGAGAGTACAGCCTGATCTTGAAAAGTGTTCTATTCAAATTCTCCTCCAAAACTACAGGGGAAGGGGGCAGCCATCTCCATCCCAACAGCCAGAATTGTGCAGAAATGCTCTTTGCACAAAGGACTCTGCTCATTTCTGGAGTGTCCTGTTATGGGAATCACATCCACACTGTGCCTGGGTGCGGATTATCTGCTAAATTTTTTACTTAGAAAGTGCCAGTCAATTGCACCTCTGGCTTTCAAGTAAGCATCTTGCTAAGCATGTCCTCTCTGCCAGCTTGTCCTACAGTGTCCCTTCAGCCTCTCCTCTTGGAACTGCTCCATTGTGCTGGTGGCTCAAAGCCCACTGGAGATGGGACTGGGATCTGCCACACGCTGTGCAGGAAGGACAGAGGAGCTGACACACACTCGAGCTTGAACAACAAAATTGTGTCCTCTCCTCCCAAGTTTATTTGTATTTTTCTGAGGTCAAAACCCTAACATATTCAGATAAAGCAAACTCAGAGGGCCCTTTAGTGTAGCATCAACTCCCTGGCTTACAGATAATGTGATTGCATGTAGGAATCGTGCTTGGCTCACCACATTTTTCTTGCAA
This sequence comes from Toxostoma redivivum, assembly GCA_013397375.1. Classification (NCBI taxonomy): domain Eukaryota; kingdom Metazoa; phylum Chordata; class Aves; order Passeriformes; family Mimidae; genus Toxostoma; species Toxostoma redivivum. Next base: position 129,018 of record VXBI01008807.1, on the reverse strand, counting down.
GCATAACAACAACATGATGGTGAGGAGTGACCACAGTGGGATGCAGAGCAGCAATGCTGCAGAGAACAGTCCTGGATACAGTTATCTTTTGAGTCACCCTTCCTGTCAATATTTATAGAGAAATAAAAGGCTCTGGCTGGAAATGAAGAAGGTTTTTTTACTGGAACAACAGGCTCATTTTGGCTGCTAAAACAATCCACAAAGCTTTTTAAAAGTGATCGTAGTCTGTGAATCTATCACTGGGCACGGCGACTTAGAAACAAGTCCTCCACAGCTTGAAACACTGAAAGATGGATGGAAAGCTCTTTTCCGTATTAGTAGGAAAACCTCACTCAAGAGGAACAGTCAGTCCTGCAACACCTTTGCTCTCAGTTTCCTGGTCCATCACTTGGTTTCCAAGGTATGACTTCCCATGAAGGTTTCAGACAAGATTAGTGAACCTGACAGCTGGCTGAAAACTTGAATACCATGGAATCATAGAACTATCAAATGATTGGGGTAAAAGGACCTTAAATATCACCCTGTTCCCTCTGCCATAGGCAGGGACACCTTCCACTACACCAGATTGCTCAGAGCCCCATCCAACCTGGCCTTGAACGCTCTCAGGGATGGAGCATAATGTAATTCTTTTCCTCATGTCAAGGGGTTCAAGTAGCCCTGAACAGGGAAGAGAGAGCTATTAGGATACCTGGCTGTGACCTTGCATCTTTTCTGCACTGATTACATATCTTGGCTGGCAGGCTCTTCTAAGGTGGTTCCTCAGAGTCTTCTTTCAGGACAGTTTCGCTTTGTCTGACTGCACAAACATTTTGCATTCAGGAGTTCTCCACAGAAACAAGGGTATAAGATAATAAAAGATGAATATTCTACCATGCTGTGTGAGAGACCAAAGTGAACAGAAGAATACAAATAACTCCTCCAAAGATATTAAGTGGAGAACACGTCTCTTTTACCAAGTAAGCAGGAGAGGAACAAAATACAGAGTTCTTGCTATTTCTGGCTTGATCTGTGGTAGTAAATTAAGCAGTGTCAGGAAATGTTCTCTGCTAGTGGAACTCGATGAGCCATACTTTTAGATCATCAGCACAGTCCCTGGCTGGTTTGCTCATGCAAACTGTCCCAAACAATTCCTGGAAGGACCCATTTCCAACAGTCAGCTGTGAACTCTCTTTTCTTCGAATGCTGACTGAGATTGCTAAACTGAAAATGGGATGTTCCATGCTGGTAGGCTTTGCTATCCCAGTTTGACTCAATAGTACAGGCAGACTGCTAAGATCTTTTGGTTTCAGATCCAACCCCTTGTGTCAGGAGTGAAGAAAGCACAAGACCCAGGTGATTCTGGAGCCTCTCACACCAAGGGAGTCCCCCTCCACAAGGTGGGTATGGGTTGTACCCTCAGCATAATTTTAGTGCCAGGAAAAAAATAGAGCAGGACAGAATATCTTCCCCCAAAGTCTAATAAATACTGTCAACAAGACCTGGGAGCTGTTCAGCTCATCAAATATGGGCAGCTGTGGGCTCAGTGGAATTGCTCACATAAAACATGTAGATGTCCAGGGGCACAAACACCACGTTGGTTCCAGAGGTGGATGGAAAAGCTGCTCAGTGTTGGACCACAAGCAGATCCAATGCACTGGAAGGCTCTTAGCACTCATCTGCTTGTGCAGTTGTATCTCTAAAAGACACAGGAATTTAAACCCTTTCAGTTACCAGCTTGATTTCTTTTGTGCATAAATATCCTCATTTAAAGAAAAAAAAAATTGATTTTGTTTGTTTATTCCTGGAATAAGTCCGTACTGGTATAACCAGTATTGCATGAGGGAGTGCCACTGGCAAAACAAGGGCATTCTAATTAAACCAGCATATCAGAAAAACTAAACAGAACTAAACAAAAAACCAACCAAAAAATCCACACCATGCTCATCAGCTGCAAGAGACAGCAGCTGCTCTCTGCTCTCATAACCAGAGTGGAATGAATCATGGCACTCGACCTGGATTTGCATCTAATTCAACTCTTCTTCTCTTCTCTCCCAGTGACTGGTTTGAAGCTCATCCTTCTCCTACACAGTGAGAATGTTTCAACTTCACCCAGCAATTCCTCAAGCAAGCAGTAAACTTCCCACTACTACAGAGGGCTTTAATATGTTTTTTAAATGATGAGCAAAGCTCTGCAGAGCAGCAGCAGCAGCAGCATGGCATCTGCAAGCAGCCACTGTCTTATCCCTCCAGCTCATTTTTCAGCTCTAGTATGTTTCTTGGCAAAATCAACTCAGCAAATGTCCAGATTTATTGAGTTCAGCCACACAGCAACCTTTTTCAGGGCCACATGAACAGCTATTATTTAAAGCCTTTTACTGTGTTCGTAGAAAGGAACAAAGTGCACTTTCCCATTAAAGATTTAAAGCCTTTTTGTGGCAAAGCACATGTCACTCTGAAGGACATCTTGGGTCTTGCATATAGATGCATCCTGTGCAACTTCCACTGCAGGATCAACGGTTTGGTTCTTGGTAGTGGGAATTTTTGGGAATTCTTCTGATCTTACCATTAGGTTGTAGGATAAGATTTTTCTTAGGGGAAGTATCTTCCACACTGGCATATAAGGGTGTTTTATTCTGCACTGTGCAGAGCAAAGCAAAAGCACAAGAAATATCTTGGGGACATGAAACAATTCCCCATGTTAATGCAGTGCTCCTCTCAAGGACTTAGAGATCAGCAGCAAGGCTTAGACAGACATTTTTGGGCACATATAGTTAGGAGGTATTAAAGTGCTGTCACTTCTTCAGCAGTTTGTTACACCCTCTGCTGAAGGGCACTGCTCCCCACCCCTGAGACCTGTGTGCATCTTTAACATCTCCCGGATTTTCCTGGCTGAACAACCTTTACCTAGGTCAGCCCAAGGCAAATGGGAAGAAATGCAGCTGGGCTGACCCTGCCCAGGAAAACAGGACAATGGAACAACTCTGTTTTCCTGGGACTATAACCAGAGCTTGAGACTGCAAACCTGGCCTCAGGCAGACTTTCAGCTCACCTGGGCTTGAAGAGCCTGTCAAGGTGAGCTCTGGGGGAGGATCCAGAGATTAATTCTATGCTTGGTAGAGACAGCATCCCCATTAGGAGCAGAGCTGACTTAACCTGGGAAAGAGGAAGGGGAGGAAAAGGGTTTGGGGCAAGAATAGGTCCTGCTCATCCTTGTGTTTTGCCCCTCCCTGTGTACCAGCATCCCTTGGTCTCATCATTCCAGGGGAAGTTGCTGGCAAAGGGAAAATCTTTCCTGCAGTCTGCTTCCTCCCAGGGCATAGATAGAAGTAAACCACACCCCCCCACTCCACTCTTTATGCTTTCCACCTCCCATTCCACAGCATTTCCTATGACAGTTTGATGGGAAGCAGGGGGGGAATGTTTTTGTAGGGCTTTTTTCCTTGAAGGCAGCTCAGTCCTCGTTTATCTGCATCCCCTGGGCTTTACTGCACACAGTGCTAATGGAATGTTTCCACGAGGAGCTTATCCCCTGCTCTGTACAGAGAGCACAGTGGGGAGCAGGAGCAGGCACTGGGACAGCACCTGGACTGGTCACCCCTCTCCCCATTCCGTGCCAGGGTGGAGGAGGGAGGCTGGAGGGGAGAACTCTGCTCTGCTGTAAGCAGACTCCCTGCCACGCCAATAGCCTGCCACCGAGTGATGCCACCAGGAGAGCTTTAGTGATTTAAATGATGTACGTGATGGAGAACAGCTTGATTAATTCAGACGAATTGTAACTACTTAGGGCTCCATTCATCTGGAATGATCTGTGGTCCTGTCTGCCGGCAGAAGCCACAAAAGGTGCCCAGCTCTGGCTGCAGGTGATGCATCAGTCACCCCTCCCCAGGACACAGAGCACAGAGAGCTGGTTTGTTGCTACTTTGGAGTGACTGAGAGCAAGACAAGCACCAGGGATCCGCTTCACAGCACAGAAGGATGGTGAGCCCCACCAGGCTCCTCTCCAGGGAAGGGGCTGCACTCTAGGGATGTCTAACCCCTAGCTGGATCCTTCCAGGGTGAATGGTTTTCCAGGAAAGCTGCTGACTTTATCTGAAAAATCGACTGGCAGCATGGATATTCTGTGTCAGGACATCTGGCTGAGGCTGAGCCTGGGCCAGGCATGGCTTCAACACAGTGGCTCATGGGATCATCGAGTTTGGTCTCATTTCTCCTGCACGTGATGGAGACCCTTGATTACAGACTCCAACAATGGAAGAGTTTGGCCAGAGACCCCAAAGTGAAACACATGGATGAAGGATAGGGCTGCTGCTCTGGGTGAAGAAGCCAAGGTCTCACACTGACCCTCACCTCTATCCAGAAGCTGCTTGGCCTTTTGGTTATATGGAGGAGACAGGGTCTGCATCCTCCTTAAATTTAAGCAGCAAAAGAGCAGTGGGCACGTCCTGCTCAGCTGCTGGATCCAGCACGTGCCTTGTGTTGAGGAAGATGTGGCTCTTGCCAGCAGCACTGGTGAAGACAAAGCCAAGCCCTGGTGCCTTGGTGAAAGGTGGAGCTGGGATTGCTGCTCCCTGGCATGCTCAAGGCTCACGCAGACGGGGTGAAGCTATCCCACACCAGCCCTGCTGTCGGATTTGTAGGATTTGTACCTCCCAGCAGCCTGGGCTGCGGTCACCACCTGTCCCCACACACAACAATAGTGGCAGCCCAGGACGCTGGGTCGCAGTGCCACCGTGTGGGCTCTGCCAGCTCCCAGAGCACCGAGACAGGGACCTGGGGTGTGCTGACCGGGGTCTGGGTGCCTCCAGCTGCTCATTGATGGACCAGGGACACAAAAATATATCAAGATGCAAGCAGGCATCCCAACCTCCCTGAGAACACAGAGCTCATTGACTGGGGATCACTTTTCTGATTCAAGTCCTGCGTGCTAAGGTCAAACATTTGCTTTTCTTGCAGGTTTCTTTAGAGGGTCCTTGAGGCAGGACCCTCATCCAACTGTCCCAAAATGTTACCACCCTCTGTACTCACTGGGCTCGGTGTCTGAGGGGCAAAGGTCCTTCACCACCTTCCTACAGCTGTAGGTCAGCCAGGCTAAAAGGAAGCACAAACCCCCTCTTACCCTGCAGCGTTTGGGACTTTTCTGTCACCACTCCATCTGCACAAACCCCATGCATGTTCTCAGGCAAAAAAACCCTTTCCTTGTCTATTTTAACACCAGCCAAGTAAAACCATGTGGCAATGCCTTTGAGCTGTTGTGCTGCTACTTAAGGAACCTGCATGAGAGACTGGGAGCAGTTTTCCTCCCAAACCTTCCAACCCTGTGTACATGCATGGTGAAATCCTGCACTCTTGATGTGCCTTAAACACTCTTCAGAGCTGGCACCCATCTTCAAAGCCACCACAAGATCTTGGTCTGCAGCAGCTGGGGATCAAAACAGCAAAATTTAGCAAAAAGAACTGAGCAAAATAGATCAATTTTTTAGGTCTTTTTTGGTGACAAAGGATTACTCTCAACTGATCATTGCCTTTGTAATGGATGTAGTGTTTGCTTCTTCTCAGCCCCCACTGTCAGGACAGGCTGCAGAGTGCCCTGGTCTGCAGCTTATCAAGGACCTTGAACCCTCTTTGCAGCCACAACAATGTCAAACTGCCCCGCCTGCTCCCTGGGATAGCTGCAGGAAACTTTCAGCCTTGCTAATGGTGGAGGGCAATGAGAGTAGATGCCTAATCCTGGGCAGGAGGGTCTGCTGCTGGATCTCCTGCCACTCTACACATCCTTGGAGCAGCAGCTCTCTCTGAGCTGTCATCAGGAGGATTTTGCTGGAGGGAGTCTCTGGAAAGAGAGGCAACACTCCCCATGCCACAGCGCTGAGTCACCAGCAGAATTCCCAGCCAGGGCCTTCCAGGGGACACGAAGCTTTCCTTCCCCAGGGCTTCCAAATGTGTCAGCTTCTTGGAGAGAAACTCTCAGGCCTGGAGCTTCCCCAGGAATTTCCCAAGGAGCCTGGCTGGGCTGGGACTCAGCACCTTCAGATGATACTGGCTGCAGAAGAGGCTCTAGAGCCCCCCAAAATTACTTGCAACCATCAGTGAGGAAGGAGGCAGCAAAGGCAGTTTGACCTCCAGTCCATCCCACTCCTGCCAGAATTAAATAATGTGCTCCATGGCTGGCAGAGCCTGTGTCTGAGCTGCACCTCTGGGAGATGCTCCCTGGAAGTTCTCCAGGGCACAGCTGTGGGGTGTCTCTGGCCAGGTGCCACAGGGAAGATGTTCTGGATTTTCAGAGCTGCAAAGACCTGCCTGGTGCTGACCCTGTGTTCTCATGGACAAGCTGGGCAGCCCCCAGGGACCCTGAGGAGGAATACAGAAATGGAACTTGGGATGTGTCAGCAATTACTTTGCTTTCTCACTGCAGAACAGGCCAGTGAGTAACAAGAATGAGCACCTCTTGGAAAGTTTGACCCAGATGGGTGAGGTGGGGCAGAAAGTGAAGGGCAGGAGGACCGTGAACTGGGAAATTGAGGGCTTATGCTAATATTGGCTGGGTGTGGACTGTCCAGACTGGTGACCTCATGAAACTCAGGGTTGAGAGGTTTCTCTTGTGGCTGGCTGTCCAACATGCCTGGGGCTACCAGCATCAAACACAGCACTCAGAACATCTCCCCTGTGCCCATTTTCTCATATTTTGGCATCCACCAGAAAATTCCCCACTAGGGAACACAGTAGGGTGTTTTTTAAATCATGAAAAAGTATATTGTGGTTACAACAACCATGACTTAAGACCTCAGCTCTCCCCCAGGGCCCTGTGGTGGGCAGCTCCCACAGCTGCCTTGCAAAGTTGTGTCACATAAAGTGAGCTTTCATGAGCAAAGAGGTGGCCTTGAGGTTCTTGTGGCCAAGTTAAATGCAGCAGCTGCCAAAGCCCTTGGCATGCACACTACAGGTGAGTCTGCCGTGCAGCAAGGCCAGAGAGTTCTTCTGGAGAACAAGCTGGAAAGTGTGGGATGCAGCAGAAAGCACAGCACAAACTGCACCAGTCCATCAGGAATGAGAGCAGACTTTATCTGACATTTGCATTCACTCAGTTCCCCTTCCCAGTTACTGTCCCTGAGAGCTCCACACACAGACCACAGCACTGTGGCTTTTTTCCTCTTCTTCTCTCTTCTCTGGAGCACTGTCCCTCTCTCACCTGCTCACAACATGCACCATCTGGCACTTCTTCCTTGCTGGAAAAGGGTCACAGCCTGAACAATGGATCCAAAATCACTTTCCCCACACCTCCTGGCAACAGCTCTCACAACTTCTCACTTAAACCTGCCCATTCTTACAGTCCTTGCTACTTAGCCTTTAATCATGCTAAACATCAGTTCCCATTCCCACCCCAGACTACATCTCCCAACTTTTCCTGCCCATTTCCCTACCTTGTATCACCTTGCCTACTCAAGCTGGGAGTGTTGCAAGGGTTACTGACAGCTGTAGCTGTGTAGAACTCACCAGCATAGAGTTCAGCTGCTTCTTCTGCAAAAATATGGGTGAATAATTATTTTCAAGTTACTGTCTCGTTATCACATTTACAGCAGGCACATAAACTTCAGAGTGAAGCACAAATAGGCTTGAAAGTGTTTACAAGCTTCTCCACCACTCTGGCTCCTGTATGTCACCTCCTCCTGCTGGGGACAGGACTGTAGGGAGGTTTTCTACCAGTTTGGATGGCATTTCCCTAAGGAACAGAGCAGTGGCACTGAACTAGGGCTGTGCAACAAAGTACTACTGCATTAACACCTTTAAATCCCCTCTCTCTGGGACCTCCTGAGAGAATATTCCATGTTTTGTGGTGCCAGGACTAAGGAGGCATCACATATGGCTGGATCCACTGGCCCTGCTACCATCCAGGACTCCTGGCATCCCTCCCTCCCTCTAGCAGTGCAGACAGGAGCCCGGATGCAGTATTTTATTAGGAGAAAGGAAATACACCTCCAGAAAACTTCCAAAAAGCCTAAGAAATCAGGATGTTAAAGAAACCATAATTCATAGGCAACAAATGCTGGCAGACTGAGTGCCAGAAGTGCCATCTAGCAAGAGAGTGATGGAGCAACTGCTCCCATTCCTCATCTCCAGCACCCAGGGGCTGTTGTGTGCTCTAATTGAAAATGTGAGTGTAGAGGAGTCTGCTCTGTACAACCTTCTCAAGAAAAGACCTATTAAGTTTAATAGATCTCAAGTGCTCCCAAAATCTATAAACAATGAGTCCTCAGGGAACAGGGGGAGAAAGGGTCCTTTAAAGCATTGATCACTGGAACTGTAAACCACAAAAAACTGTGAGTGCGTTATTTAATTTCATTCAACTATTTGGTAGAAGGAGACTTCACTAAGACCTGTGCCCACAAACCTACCTGTTTTTCCCAACAGTAAAAGATGGTGTGAGAAAAACTTACCTATCACTTCTGTGTCTGTTGTGTGCTCTATCAGGAACAGCACAAACCAGTGCTGAGCTTTCCTTTACTGCATCCCCACATCCTTGTGCCATAGCCTGAGAGCTGAATCCTCCAGGGGAGGGTCCTTTGCACTCCCTGTGGGTACTGCAAACCTGAGAGTCTCCCAGGAGCTCAGCAGCCCTTGCTTAAAGCTCCCACAAAGTGCCAATTTTGCCAAGGTTAGGAATGATGCTGTGAGGAGCAGTGGTCAGAGATGAGCAGGTTGAAAATGCTTAGCTACCCATAGTGTGGAATCCAGACCAGCACATGATTTATGCAACCCTGATGCACCCAAGGGTTTTGCTTTCCTCCAGTGGTTGCATCATAAATGAGGTTGTTCCAGGCTGTGAGCTTTGCTTGAGCTGTAGCTCCCTTCAAGGACAACTGAGGAGTGCTCTGGGTCACCTGAGGAAGAGTTAATGGAGCTGCTCTGTAGAGTTGGTCCAGAAGAATCCCTTTCCTTGCCTCATTTGGGAAAATGAGCATTTGTTCTACTTTAAATTTCCCATTAATTAAAAAGAAAAAAAAATAATCTCATTTAATTTACAGAACAATGTTCACAACTCCTCACTGGGAAGGCAAAAAATGCACAGAGAAAATTGATAACAATTAGGCTGTGTTGCATGGGTTATCACATGGACTGTGATCCCCTTATCCCTGCTCTCCATAGCTCTGCCAGCACATGAATACCTACTGATGAACTTCAGGGGCTCACACCTTGGGCAAAAATGCTTTTCACTTTGCCTGACACAGGTGAGAGGGAGTTTTCACAGCTGAAACCAGGGGTAGGTGAGCAAACAGAAGGGCAGGAACACCATGATTTGGGAGAAGACAGCTGTCCCCAGCCTTTTATACTGGGATATTTTCACTAGCATGTGCAGCCAGCCCTTTTATTGACTGGGAACCCAAAGCTAAACCAGTCTTTGGGAGTCCCTCATGCATTATTACAACATTGGAGGCTACTGTTTGAAGCAGGAGGTTGATGCAAAGGCTAAAATCAAAGGGTGGGAAAATGAAGAATAGTGGGAAATTGCCATATTCAGAGACTTTTAAAAGAAATAGGTGTTAAAACACGAAGCAGTGTAAGGGAGTTGCCAGTGTCACCTTGGCAGAGCAGGCTGGGCAGGGAGGGCTCTGCCATGGACAAGTCAGGTACCAGCTGCAGAGACTCTCCTCACTCTTCCCAGCACCAGGAACCATGCAGGGCTGCTGCCTCCAGCCCTGGTGCCACAGTGCTGGGCACAGCATGGATGGAAAACAAATGGCAAGATCATTTATTCTGAAAAGACCTCCCAGTCTAAATGCCTGGAGACACAACAGGGAAGAAATTCCTTGGCTGAGCTGTAATCCTATGCATAGGATCTGGCCAGACAAATGCACTCCATGTGGCAGTGCTGTTTATGAAAGTGATGGATGCCACATCCTCTCCTTTGCAACACACCAGAAGCAAAGCTCAGGTGGATTTCTGTGCTGGGAAATCTGTGCCTGCTGCCCAGGCAGGAGCTGTACCTGAGCAGATGTGCTCCTGCCATCCCTCACTGTCAGAGCAGAGGCAGCAGAACTGTGGCTGAAGTGCATTTGCAAGAGGACTTTGCAGCTTGTCCCCAAAGACCTCCCTCGTGTCTTTGTGGCTTTTCCAGGGTGGGACATCATTGTTCCTTGCAGAAAGGCGTTTCACATCTCTGAGCTCACATGTGCACCGTGTATTTCCTCGGTGAGCACAGACTTCAGCTTCCCAGGGCCACAGCTGTGTTGAACCCAGGGAGCTGGCAGGGAGGGGCAGAGGGCTGTGGGAAACATGGCCATGGTGGGAAACAGTCTTCAGTTCACCAAAGCAAGCCCAGAAAGGCTTCTCAGGCACCCAGGCAGTGCTGGGCACTTTCAGAGCCTGGGGACCCCACACCAAGACCCTTTTCTGAGTCCTCAGCACCAACATCTTCCACAGGAGGAAAAACCTCTTGGGTTTTCATCCTCCTGATTTCTGTTACTTTAAAATTCTGTGGAAAGGAGATTTCCAAAGAACTGACTGATCATGTTCCTGTGTTATCACAGATTGTAGCCAGTGTGCAGCACTACCATTTTTTGGCCTATGCTGGAGCTTGTGGTTCTTTCCCTTGTATTTCTTCCAAATTTTTATTCTAAAATCCCTCCACTGAAAAGACTGGAATCTGTTAGTCAGGCAAGGTTATGTATATCCAGCAATCCTCTCTTTCATAAGCATCCTTGCCCTGGTGCAGCTGCTTGGACCATCACCAGGAATATGTCCCTGTCTATTTGGATCACGAGGGAATGTGATCTTTCATGTTGTAGGAGATTTACATATGGTATTTTCTCTGCAGCAGCATAATAAAACCCCACCCAAAGTCTCAAAGCTTCCAGGAAGTTCAGATACAAATTTTACAGCTTGGGACCTATTTTTGTTTGGCTTTGTTTTTAAAATCCCTTTATTTTCTCCCTTTGATGATTTTCCCTGCTGTTGAGGGCAGAAGAAAAACCATCAGAGACAGCACTGTGCAGCCTGGAATTGCTTTCCAGTGCCCTGGTCCAGCTCTGCACCCCATCCACACCCCAGCTGTGTGCTGGGAGGAGCAGGGAGTGGCATGTCCCCTTCCCCAGGCCACAGTGGTGAGGTGCAATGTGTAGTCATGTCTGGATGATCAGGGGACCACACTTAACCCATGCTCTGAATGCCACCACTGTGGAGGAAACCCACTTCAAATGGGAAATCAGGAGGGAAATTATGGCACTTGCAGGAGAAAAGTATCCTTCACCCTGGCAGGGTAGCACAGGTCTGAGCTCATTTCCAAAATATGCAAGACACAGAGAAAACCTTCAGACTCAATCTGTGTCAACAGCTTCATCTCCAGGGCTCTCCAGAGAGGAAAAACCTCAGTGTGAGGATGTTGTGACAGTGTTTCACGTGAGTTAGGCCAAGATCAAGCCATGTGTCCTAAAAGCCATCCCACCTGCAGTTACCCCTGGTTCAGCATCACCTGGGGCTGTGCACAACCCTCCAGGCTGGGATGCAGGTGTTGGACAGGCAGCAGGAGATGCACACCTGCCTCAAGCTGCTTCCTCCCCCATTTTACACCTCTTGTTGCATCTGCCATAGGGAGAACAGCTAATTTGTCACAGATGAAAGCAAATAGAGAATTGTCCTCTCCCATCTCCTCCTCCCTGGGGATCCTCAAAGGCTGGGACTGTCTGCAGAGGTGCTGAGAAAAGGAGCTGCTCCCTCGCTGTCTGAATGAGAGCATCCCAGCAGAAAAAGAGCTGGAGAGTCCAGATATCTGACACTTGGCCATTCCCCCGTGGCCTAGACATCAATAAGACTCTTTGACCCATGGAGGTGTCCACAGGTGTCTATTCTCAAGTGACAGGATCATAAAAATGATTCACAGGGATCTGTCAATGGTCTGTGAAATCTCAAAGAAGCCCTAACCTTGGAGACCTGATGGCTTCATGCAATTTCCCTCCTTTCACAGAACCACTAGGGTAAGCTCAATAGTCAGGCTGAACCAAACCAGAGCTCTGCCTGAGCTCTATCTAAGCAACTGTAGAGCAAGTGTCATAAAGTGCCATAAATGCACACATAAAGTAGAACTATCTATCTAAATGCATGCACACACACCCACAAAAGATTTTTTCCCCTGACATTGTATCTGCAGATCATCAGCATTTGGCTTATGACATGATTTCTGTTATCAGAATCTTACTTGTAAAGTAATTTGTCTGACCATCGAGTTTCTGTGGACAATAAATATGTAACTTGGGGAAATGAGAGGGAGGAGGCAAAGTCTTTTCCAAGTGATCTCAGTGGCTGAATTTTTTTTTCCCAAACTCAGTAATGGGTACTGCTAGGGAGAAAACCTCCAAGAGCACATGAAAACATTAATGAAGACTGGAATGATGTCTACTATCCAACCCAATAATTCTCCTCACAGTAATTTCTTTAAGCCTCATACTTGGAGTTCAGTAGGTCATAAATTTTGCCTGCTCTGAAGTTAACTGGATCCACAAGATGCAAATGTATTACTCATACACTGGTTAATTTGTATGCTCATTGCTTTCCAACCTCTCCACAAATTGATTTTTAGATTCGTTATTTAAGCCAGGAAGATTTTCCTGCCTTGTCCCTCGGAAGGTCACAGCACAACGTGGTGCTGCTGCTGCCACAGGCAAGCAGAAAGTCAAGCAGGGTGCTGGAGAACAAGTTTCCCCATCTCAGGCTCAGGCAAAAGTCAATCAAGATGCAGACTGCCCCTGGCAGATGCATGTTTGGAGCTGTGCTCTGGGCAGGGAAGCAGAGCTGTGCAGAAGGGAAGCAGAGCAGTAAAACAGCTGAGCTGCACAAGAGAGGGTGAGAGGATGCAAGCTGGCAGCTCCAGGTGCCTCCTCTCCTCTCCTCTCCTCTCCTCTCCTCTCCTCTCCTCTCCT
>VXBI01008807.1:83738-115903 GCA_013397375.1 Toxostoma redivivum | reverse complement strand
CTGCTCCTCTCCTCTCCTCTCCTCTCCTCTCCTCTCCATTTCATCACTCTGGATTCATCTGCCACCTTGAACCCCACTGGTGGCTTCTGTCCTCTCTCTAGTAGGGATATACTGATTTTTTAACCCATCTGAAGGGTGTTGTCCAGGCTGCCAATGTCCTTGCTGGCATCCTGCTGTCTCCATAAGTTGTCCAAAGTCCCCCTCTGCAGATCTGGAAGCTGGCTGGGGATGATGCCAGGCACTGAGGTGAGATGTCAGTGCTTTTCTCAGGCAAGGACTGGGACCCAGGACCACGGTGTGACCACAGGGTCAGCTCCAGGGCTCTCAGCTTCCAGTGCCTCTCCATGAAAAGCTGTCAGCACTTGGAAACATGTAAGTCCACCAACTTGGAAGCAAGGCTGGAGTATGGCTCCATTCCAGCCTAACCTCCCTGGCTCTTTATGGTGCTTTGGGAAGATTAACATTCACCTAGAAGCAGAAGATGGTAACAAAAGGGCACAAAGGTCCAGAGCATCTTCAAACTTAATAAATACTGAGTCATTAGCAGAGATTCACCTCTGATTTGCATCAGACACAGACCCCTGGAAAGCTCTCCTGCCTGTCCCTGCATGTTCCTATTAAATAAATCCCTCAAATCCTTTAAGGAGTGAGTTTCACCTTCTCACAGGTTCTCATTACATTCCTCCCTCACCCTCTCCAGGGTGTCACATCCATGTCTTGGTCTCTGCTTGTGCTTTCTTTTTTCATCTGATTACATTTTGACAGTGATTCTGCAGCCTTTATGTACTGGCTCCCGCTCTGTTTGTATTCTAGGAAACATTTACTGCCTGTCTGACTTGCCAGCACTAGGATTGCTCACCATCCCTTGGGAACAATGAGAAATGATGTGTCAGAACTCACCCGCTCCCCAGCACTCCCTTGTTTACTACGAGGACCCCATGGGCAAGAGAACAAATAGATTACTACAATTTATATCTCTCTGGATAATGGCTTGCAGCTTATCTTCCCAATTGGGATATTGTTCACTCTGTTGGGCCCCTTTCAGCTAAGGAATTGTGTGATAGTGGCATCCACAGGGGTGAAAAATTGCTGGCCTGACAGAAACAGCATTATGGGAAAAGCAAGATTTCCCTCCTTTTTCTATTCTCAGAGGTGCTTGTTATAATCTGGTGGAAATTAGGGCTTGGCAGGGAAAGGTTTCTGGGTCCCATTAAAACTTTTTATGATTTCCAAAGGTTCCCCATTCTTCAGTGGGACAAAGCCCAGAACTTCCACTCTTTAAGATGGAAATGAAATTATCCTCATGGCCACGACCCAGCATGGTGACAAGGTTGTTTCTGCCTCACTCTGAGATGCTGGGGCTCGAGTCCCTGTTGCTGATATGTCCAGTCTAAGTGATGAATGGACCAGGGTGGCTTTTGGCTGTTCTGAAGTGGCTCTGTCTCCTAAACTGCCTGCTGGAAGTGCTGCATTTTGTATTCAAATGTCCTTTTGAAACCACAACAAGATGCTGGGATTTCTGCATCCCTTGCCACTGAGGTTTTGGGAAAATTATAACCTGGCCAATGGTATGCAGATCTGAGCAAGGTCCTGCCCATCCCTAAAATAATTTCCAAGACTGCATAAATTTACAGTTGAACTCAATGTTCTTAAAAGTCTTTTCCAACCTAAATGATTCTATGGAAATATGTTTCTAAATCTCATGAAAAGTGGTTTATGACCATCATAATTTTCTGCAGAAAATAGATTTGTCTGAAAAATTCCCAACCCACTCTAGTAATAGTATAGCACAGAAGTACAGCATATATTGCGTGATTAGCAAAGTCCTCCTCCCCTTCATCTTTTACCTGCTATCTTTATTTTCCAAAATATTCCTAAAACTAAATCAACAATCACTCTCAAGGTGTCCTTCACCTCTCAAAATACCTTCAAGGTCACCAAGCAATCATGTCATTATGTTCTGCCCTAGGCCACCATCGTGGTGGTCTCAGGTGATGTCACAAGCCAGGTGGCCTCAGCTCTTTTCATCTCAGACCTCAGCTGGGTCTTTGACTTTTGCTGCCTCCATGGTAACTGGAGCTGGGAATTCTTTGACTGGGGAGTTTTTAATTAAACCCATTGTGCTCTGCCCTGCCAAGATGGGTGATTTGAAGGAAATGGTGAGGAAGGAGGTGGCTCTTCATGCCTGCAGAAACCTCTGCTGCTTGTTTAGCCTGCGAATCCCGTGAAGAAATTTCACTGGGAGAGCTCAGATTCCCATTGTTGCTCAGCCTGCCCAACACCCTCTGCACCTCCCAGCCTGCACAGCACAACCCATCCCTCCCCACACTCACCTGGAAAGGCCAGAGCATCCTTGTCTGCAGTCATTTGGCTGGAAAGCTTCCTTTAGTATTCCCTTTCCTGCTCACATGGGAAGCCTGCCAGACCAACAGCCCTGTATGTCCCTGAAGGGCAACACAGACACCAGGAACCCTCTCTCCCAAAAGAGCCATCTCCTCTGGCAGCCTCATTCACTCTGCCCCATCAATCCCAACCCCATTCCCAGCAAGGAGGCCTTATTAATCCTGGCAGGATGGAGAGGGAGGTTTGTGGTCCAGAAGATTTTCCCATAGGAACAGAAGCGAGACCACCAAGCCTTCCCCAGTGACCACCCAGATGGAAATAACCTTTGGCCAGTGCTGGCATGGGCTGGGCTGGATGTTGGACATGGTGCTGCTGAATAGAGGGGTTGAAGCTGTCTGGGGGCGAGGATGCAAGGAGACTGTGGGGAATTGTTTAAGAGAGCTCTGAGAAATATTGGTTGAGTGCTTCCATTTAATTATTCACTCGGCTTAATTTGCACTTGGACAAGATGAATCGTTCATTGACTGTGCAGTCTGGAAGCAAGTCCTTCCTGACTAAACAGACTCAGCATTAAAGGGTAAAATAAATGAAGGCCAAGCAAAGAAAATTCCTCTTCTCTGATTGATCACATCAGGGCAAGATTCTTGTAGGGAAGCCAGAGTTGATAGAAATATAAACACAAATTCTACCACTTGGCAGAATAACTTTCTCCAGTTTTCCCTTTATTCCAGTAATAGATTTTTTTCAGGCAGCTTTGTTTTTTTCAGAAAATACTGCACTGCCAATGTTGTCAATGTCACTGCAGATGATGTCAGCTGGAGGTCTGGGTGGATGAGTGGCACAGGCAGAGCCCATCTAAAAATGGATGGGATTTTTTTTTTTTTTGGCTGGGGTGTCAGAAGGCATGGTGAGAATCACTTTTACCTGCTTCAAAAACCTGGAAAGTAGAATCTTCAGACTATAAGTCCTCCTCTTTCCATAGCATCCATCATCTCTGTTTACAGGGAAGTAGCAGCACTATGAGGCACCTCACCTGACACTTCCACTCCAGGGGTCTGTCTGAGGACAGGAGGAATCACCTGGCTCATCTCAATGATCTCAGCTGCAACCACACAGCTACAAATGTCTGGTCCTGCCAGCCCTATTTTGGGGCTCCCCTCCCCAAAATCAGGCACTGGCCACCCACTGGCAGGACATGAGCAAATTGATTCCACTTTCTACTCTGTCCTATGGAGTTATGAAATATTTCAGGGCATTTGCTAAAGAGCTGCAGGTATTTATGGGCTCTCCAGCCCAGCAGGATCCTCATCTGCATTTGGCTTCAAAGCAGTAATTATATAAATAACGGACAGGTGGATTTACACAGGAGTAAAGCAGCACCATCTTCAGCCCTTGATTTTTAACCACTGACCAGCAACAAAGACTTCTGGCAAACTGGAATTATTCATTTACTAACCTCAACCCTTGAACTAAATGACTGGCAACCATAACTCCAGTGTGAAATCATTCAACCCTCATTTTCAGGTTTCTAAAATAAACAGGACCAAGCTTCACACAATACAGATGTGAAAATTCTTCCAACACAAATGTCTGAGCCCAGCACATGCTACATTAATTTTATTTTCCTTCTTTCATCCTGATTAAACTGTCCACTAGTAATTCTTTGCCTCTGGCCAAATGCAAACACAACTCTGCCACTAATAGGAATTGAGTATGTCTGCATAAAAATACAATTAAAGTAACAGTACACTTCACATTTCATGCCACTCAAATTCTCAAGTAGGTCTGTTATTACAGGATTTCTCATGCATTGTTAGAATTTTTTTGCATTACACTCTAAGCAACCAATTTTCTTCTCCGGTCAATCAGCATTAAATATAATGTCATGCCTTATCTTGGCTTGAAATAATAACAATTAGAAAATCCTGTCCCAGATGTTTAAGATGCTTTTTCCTCTTCTGAAAAGGGTTTAGATATGGGAAAGATTTTCCCACCCAGCATTTTAGGGGATCCAGGGATTTTTACATTTTCTGGCAAAACCCAGAACGACCTAGACAGTTACACACTAAGGGAGCTCTGCTGAGGTGAGTGAAGGCTGATTTTCAAATCTGAGCAAGACAGAGAGGAGGTTTGAACCCAGCATGTGTAACTGGAGACGAGGCTGCTTTCAGCACTGACCCAGTTATCATACCACAAGAAGGGAAAAGGATGAGCCTTTCCCTCCAGCTTTAATTCCTACTCTGTTCCCAAAGCCAGTTGAACTTGGGAGCCAAAGCTTTGGCTTTGAAAATGATCATTTCCTAATGAAAAAAAAGCTGTTCAGAAAACTCCTACCCAGCAGTACTGGCATCAGAACTGGGCCTGGCAACAGCAGCACAGCCGACCCAAGGTTCAGGCTTGTCCTTCCAAGAAAACTTCTCCATCCACCAGGGAGGAGAGTTCAGCCTTCAGCCTCTTCTTCCTGAGCCAGTCACTCTAACTCAGCATTCCCCAGTGCCTTTCCATCACAAAACCATTTGCACCCTACTAAATTGCTGCCACTTGGGCTGGGGACAGCCCTGCATTCACACTTTACAGCAGGGACAGGTCAATGCATTGTGGACAGTTCCCATGTCCTTCAGTGCAGAAAAAGCTGCATTTATTGAGGTTTGGGAAGGTCTTTCTTCTAAGAGCCTTTCAGACATGACAGTGAACAGCTGTGAAGGAAGAGAATGAGCTGGAAAACCAAGAAAAGGCTGGTTGAACGAGCTGAGTTGAAAGAAATCTTCGGCTCATGTGCATGAGGTTAAAGGCCAGAACATCTGCAATGTTTATGTCAGCCTGGTGTTGTTTAAACACTCTTGGAAAATTGTAGGTTTAGCTGTACTGGGTGCATTAAAAAAAAAGCCTTAATGCAGCAACTCATCTCACAGCTCACTCTAAATAACCTCTGAACCTCATTCTATAGCCAATTAATTCAATTGCTTCTCTTATATCTGCTGGAACCAAACTTGAACAAAAAAAGCTCAGCCACCCTTTTTATCGCCTGCCAGCACACAGCAGTCATCAGAGAAGGTTCCAATAGGTCATAATTTAGTCAATATTTTACTTTGCAAAACACATGAAAACCCTTTGACATCAAAAGCAGTAGATTTACAGATGCTGGGCATTTACAGATATGGTTGTTCTGCCAAACCATGAGCATGATCACTAGCTCACATTAAACGTCTGTTATTGCCTCAGAGTGGAAATTGGCACTCGTCCATCAGCTCCCCAAATTCAATTCAACAGCTCCTACAGATGGCAACCATGTCTCCTCTCTGGCTGGCCTGTACCAGGGTCAGGGGTGCAGACACAGGGGTCAGATCCCTGCCAGCCCTCAGCATCACCCAGAGCTCTGTCTTGTCCTTAACTTCTTCCCAAATGCATTTGTCTGTAAGTTCATGTCATGGAGCAACCCGGCAGGATGCCTTAACTGGGAGCAGGTACACAATTACCTGTCCCCATGTCCCCAAGGACAGACCCCTCCAGGTGTCTGGTGGTGGTGGGGAAGTCTCAAGGGATCAGGGCAATGGAAAAATATTTCTCACCACATCAGAAGCTTTTTCTCAGTGCATTTTACAGAATGACAGTGAGAGGGGTGGGGAGGGATATGGATGGCTCATCTAGCACAGTCCTTTACTTACTGCATTTCCATTAAGGTGTGCAATCAAAGAGCTTTAATTTTATGGTATCTGTGCTGAGGACAGAAAAGCTTTTCATTTCCCCTTCTCCACTGATATTTTGTCCGTGAACCAAGCAGTTTCATTAACAAGTAGGTTTTGCTGAAGATGCATCCACCAGTAAATTGCTCTGCTGCAATGTGGGACTAGAGTGGATGGATTTCAATTTGTAGGACTTCTGGCTTCTGTTTCAAAATCTGCATTAACTCCTGAGTTGACCCTTGGCCTACCATAAGCTGAAATATTCTTATCTTATTGAAGTGGCAAGGAAGAGAGTGCCAGTCTCATTAGACCCTTTCTGAAGTCATTTACTTTGGGTTCTGCCTGCAATATTTCTCTTAAGTCTCTATTTTCATTACATTAAATTTGTCTTAGGAGGCAAGAGCTCCTTTTATTCCTCACTCAGCCTGGTGTCACTGGGCTTCCTTCCCTCAAGAAGGACAGGGAATATTCCAGGTTTTTGCCCTGCTCTTCAGCAGTCTCACCTGCCAGCTTTGTTTGGGGAATGATCTCAGAAGATGCAGCTCTGTCAGTGGCAGCCCACCACCACTCTTTGCCCATGCAGGTTTTTAATGATGCTTCTTTGAGCCTGTCTTCTTTTCTGCTTGGAAGCAGAGACCCCACCAACCCACCAGCAACACCCCAAAATACCCTTTTGGGTGCCTGCTCCTGGCACTGGTGAAGAAAGGCAGGATGCTTCTCCTCCAAACATTCAAAAGGTACAGAAAGTCTTGCTCCACCAACCCCTGCAAAGCTAAAAGCCTCATGTTTCACCTGCAGGTGCTGCCCAACCAAAACCCCTCTGCCACCACTTTTGTGAGAGCTGAGGAGATGCTGTTTTCCAAAGATGCTGCGTGGTGAGGTGCAGATCTGCTCTGCCTGGTGTTCAGTGGCTCACAAGGGCTTGTGCAATGCTGCTACAGGATTTATTCTGCCCCAAGTTTGTTCTCAAAGTCCTTCAGCCTCACCAAGCAGGATACCTCCAACTTCATGCTTTCATGCCTCTCCTAAACTTCAATGTTCATTTCCTAGACACCTTTTGTCGTTATTTCTGCCCAGGGCCCACCCTGTTGGAAAAGATAAGGATTTGACAAGAAGATCTCACAGATATTTATGTATAACAGAAACATCTTTAAATGTAGAATATGAAGAAGGAATAGAAATTATAGCAAGTTTTAATATAAAAAAAACAAATATTGCTAAGGCAGTCTTATTGGATAACTAAGAAACCAAAGGGTAAAGTGAATTGGAAGGGGCTTTTATGACTCAGAGCAAAGGAAAAATCCACCTCAAACAAAAAATATTTTTACCAAGCAAAAAGATTTTCACAGGCAAACAAGAATGCCATGTTGCAAGTAGAAAGAAAGGTATCAAAAATTTCCACTGCAAGAAAACTAAGAAACAACTTCTAGCTTAAACTGTAACATACTAACTTTTTGTGACTGGAAAATAGTAACATGAATATGGCAATGTTTATAGTTATGATAGGCTATAGGTAATAGTAAAGGTGTTGATTGGTTGTCATGTATTAAGATGCTTTGCAATGAAAAGTATATAATGCATTGTAACCAGAACTAGAGTTGATTTCAGACGAGCCTGCAGCTGATGATGAAAAAGCTGTGGGCTGGGCTCTTGTCACCCACGACCCGCGAATTGCTGTGATACAATAAACAGCATTTTAAAAAGCCTCCTGGAGCCCCGCATCCCTTTCGGCTCTTACACCACCCAACCCACCAGAAGGGCTCCTCCACCCCTTGAAAACCGTAACAAGGCTCTCGAAGCCCCGCTGGAATCCGTGTGGTGGGAGCAGCGCAGCGGATGCACCCCGGGGAGCGGGCGGGAGGCGGCAGGGCAGGGAGAGCTGGCAGCGGAGCAGCACGGAGGGGATGGCAGCTGGAGCACAGACAGAATCTCCACAGCCTCCTGCGGGGACGGGGGAGCCCCTTCCAGCCCAGCCATGCTGCCGCTGCACGCTCACATCCTTATTAATAACATGTGTGATGGGATGGATGGATGGATGGATGGATGGATGGATGGATGGATGATGGATGGATGATGGATGGATAGACGGATGGATGGAGGGATGGATAGAGGATGGATGATGGATGGATGATGGATGGATGGATGGATGGAGGGATGGATGGATGGAGGGATGGATGGATGGAGGGATGGATGGATGGAGGGATGGATGGATGGAGGGATGGATGGATGGAGGGATGGATGGATGGAGGGATGGATGGATGGAGGGATGGATGGATGGAGGGATGGATGGATGGAGGGATGGATGGATGGAGGGATGGATGGATGGAGGGATGGATGGATGGAGGGATGGATGGATGGAGGGATGGATGGATGGAGGGATGGATGGATGGAGGGATGGATGGATGGAGGGATGGATGGATGGAGGGATGGATGGATGGAGGGATGGATGGATGGAGGGATGGATGGATGGAGGGATGGATGGATGGAGGGATGGATGGATGGAGGGATGGATGGATGGAGGGATGGATGGATGGAGGGATGGATGGATGGAGGGATGGATGGATGGAGGGATGGATGGATGGAGGGATGGATGGATGGAGGGATGGATGGATGGAGGGATGGATGGATGGAGGGATGGATGGATGGAGGGATGGATGGATGGAGGGATGGATGGATGGAGGGATGGATGGATGGAGGGATGGATGGATGGAGGGATGGATGGAAGGATGGATGGATGGATGGATGGATAGCACTTGGGGATGAACCGTGGCCAGCTGCCTGGAGCTGCCCTGGAAAAGACAGGTGTAGCCAAAAACCCAGCGGGTTTTTTCCCCCCCTGCTGCCAGGTTTGGAAGTACAAGTGCCATCTTCAATTCCCTCGCTGAGATGAAGCTGCCTGAACCACCTTCTGTTTCCCATGGGGTGATGCTGTACTCCAGGGATGTAGCTGGAGCTCAGGGAGGGCTCTTTGTGCCAGAAAACATGGAATAGCTTCTCCTGAGTGGACGTCCTGCTGTTACTGAGGTGTTTTGCCTTTCAGTACACAAAAACAGCACTTAACCAGGAAAATAACCCTCAAATTTAAATATTGTACTTTCAAGATGTTTGCATCTCTGGTTTTTGAGCTTCAGCTGGCTGAGTGAAGAAAATAAAAGCAAACCAAGGAACTAAACCCACACAGACAGACAAACTGGAAGATGCAGGCATAAAAATAATAGAAAATTAAATCCATAAAGGCCTCCTTGGTCTCACCCAGGTGTGCTATATAATGGGTGAGCATCATCCTCCTATGGGTCTTCTAAACAGGGATGTTTTTCAAGTTTACCGTTTCACACAGAAACTGGATATGATGCCAACATCATGTCAAATTGAAAAGATTCACTGAAATAGCTTTAAAAGTTTATTTGCTTCCCTGAAACAACTCTGAGGATATGCAGAGTTATTTTGGACACGACAGTATCACAGATTTAAGTAAATATAGTGTTGCTATAAATAAATAAATAAACACAACAAATGCATCAAAGCTCCCTTAAAATAAGATATTTTGCAGGAAATGGGCCAGATCTTCCAACGGTGTAAGTGAGTGTCTGCCCACAGCAAACCAGCCTGTGCTGGCTTACATTAGCTGAGCACCTGGTTTTAATTTCAATATACTTTATACATGTGAGTGGCAGACACTGAAAATAGCTGCCTTTCTTTATCAAGGGGTTGTCATTGACCTGAGCAGATGAGAAGAAGCCAGACAGTGATGCAGAGCTCATTGCTCCTACCTGGTGGGACAGGCACAGGCAGATACAGTTCTTGGCATCAGCTGGAGTGTTTTGGCATGCTGGGGCTTGGTTGGAGCCCTGGAGAGTTTATGAAATGGATGTGAGTGACATTGGGAATGCCATGATACAAATCATGCTCCTATCAAAGCTGAATTAATTGCTGCTGAGTCTCAGTGCTTTCTCTGTATCCACAGCCCCTCACAAAGAGCCTGTGACAGGCTTAGCACCTCCTCTGTGGGGTAAGAGATGGTGGCGGTCAGGACATGAATTCCAGAGCTGAGAACAATTTCCTCATGTCAGGGTAATCACAGGACCCTTTGGGGAAGGAGACAGTCTGTCCCCTCTGAAGTTTGGGAAACTGAGGCAGGGATGTTATGTCTTGCAGGTTCACCCACCAGAAACCATTGTTTCCAATTCCCAGTGATCCTCTTCCTCTGCCAGGAAAAGTTGTTTCTTATAATGTCATCCCTGCCAGAGCTTGAGGGAGAGGCCAAGGGGTCATGATCATATGGTGTCTGATTTCATGGGAACACAGGATAAAAACATACCAAGATTTGTATTTGATTCCTTCATTTGCGACTCATTTTGAAACCTTCAGAGTTGTATTTCCAAGCTTTTCCCACAGAGAGCAAACTGTGAGTTTTCTTAAAATACATATTGCACAAAGCAAAGAAACAGATAGTCCTTGAAAATCTCAAGACTCCAGGAGGTGGGGATTGAAAAGAGAGAGGAACACTCCTTTCCTACTGCTCTCTGAAAGCTCTGGCCACCACATCTGCCAAAACAAGCAGCTCTGCAACACACACTCCCACCACCCCATCTCAGGGATTGGGATGATGTTGGGGGCTGAATGCTCTCCCTAAACCCAGCTGGCAGCTTTGAGACACTCCCTTTATCCAGGCAGGTGCTGCCAAGGGTGACAGGTTCAGTGACAGCACACAGTGGGTCAATCCCTTCCTTCCCTCCCCTTCCACCTGTGTGGAATCACACACCTACACCCACCTCTCCACTGCAGCATTGTGCAGACAGTGATCTAAAATTAGCTGGGTGGAATTCATGTCACACGACTTCCCTCTGCTTTCTAGTGCTCAGCTTCCTGCTATATTTAAACCAAAGGCAACTGGTAAACAAAGGTTTGGTGTGCTCTGCTCTGACAGAAATAGGCACTGCAGCTATTTTTATCCTGCAGACTACACAGACTACACACAATGTGTGTCCAAGTTACAACCAGCAGCAATAAAAATATCCCAAAGAGGGTCAAGACATTGCTATGAGCAGTGAACAGCAATGAATCCACTCTGCTCTCTGAATGCCAGTGAAGCAGCCTTATCTAGACCCTAATTTCTCCCTTTGAGGCTCATCACACAAAAGCCTTACAGAAGGACATGAGGTTGTATGTCATGCTTTGCATAGTTTTTGTTTTTTCTTTCCCCTCAGGTTTTGTATTTTATCTTAATCTGATTGGTGCACTGAAATATCAAAGCATCTTGATCATATGCTGGATGCACAAGGGCTCTTTCAGCTCTGTCCAGTGCTGACACACATGAATGAGGTGCTCAAGATGAAGAAAGAGGTTCTACCTTTCAGGTGACTTCCAGGAGAGGCTCTGAGGCTCAGATGCTCCAAGGCAAAGTCAGGAAGTGGTGTTTATAGCACTCTTAGGGTTTGTGATGTTTATTCTGCTAACCCTGGGGTGACTGCCCTTGTGTGGCATCACAGGCAGTGCTGAGCAGGACAGAGTGCACTTACCTGGTGAGTCACACACAGTCACCTGGATGCCTGTGGCAGGAATGGACACTGGATTCAGACCCTCTGGGAGAGGGTACAGAGCATTGATCAGCTGGCCAGGATTTCACAATCTCAGAGTCTGCCCTCCTGTCTCAATCCCCATGAGGTTTTAATGTTATGACAAGGTCAGGCACACCCCTGGCCATCAGCAGGGCTTTGTGGAGCATTGCAAAGGGGTCAGACCAGACAGTTCTGTGGATAGGTTTTAAATTTTCTTCCTAGTAGCTGGTACAGGGCTGTGTTTTGGATTTAGGAGGAGAATAATACTGATAACACACTGATGTTTTAGTTGTTGCTGAGCTGTACTCACTCTAAATCACAGGCTTTCCAATGTCTTGTGCTCTGCCAGTGAGGAGGTGCACAAGAAGGTGGGAGGGAGCATGGCCAGGACACTGCCCTGAATTCCTGAGTGCACCAGAGGGACATTCTATAGCACAGAACATCCTGCTCAGTGTATAAACTGGGGGCAGCAGGCTGGGGGACCCTGATTGCTGCTCAGGGTCAGGCTGGCACCAGTCACTGGGTGGTGGGAAATTGTATTGTGTGCACCACTTGTCTTTCTTGGGTTTTATTTCTCTCTCTCTTTTTGTTGCCTGCCTTTTCACTACAATTATAATTGTTATATTTTATTGCTATTACAATTTATTTTATTTAAATTATTAAACAGTCTTTACCAACCCATGGATTCCACCTTTTTTTGTTCCAATTCTTCTCCCACCAGCAGTGAGGAATGTGAGCAAGCAGCTCTGTGTGGTACTTAGTTGCCAGCTGGAACTAAATCTCAACACCACCT
This sequence comes from Toxostoma redivivum, assembly GCA_013397375.1. Lineage (NCBI taxonomy): Eukaryota > Metazoa > Chordata > Aves > Passeriformes > Mimidae > Toxostoma > Toxostoma redivivum. Next base: position 103,526 of record VXBI01008807.1, on the reverse strand, counting down.
TGATTTGGACCTGCCTCTGGAGCCAGTTTGCAAGCCTGCTGTCCCCAGCCAGCCAGCCCCCAGCAGAGCAGAGATGGCTTCTCCCTTTCTCAGCTCTTTCTTCCCACTCTGGAGACCAACCCTGTGCCTGCCATGGGGGAGCAGGCAGTGCTGGAGGGGTTGCCACATCTGGCAGCAGCTGGGAGGGCAGTGCCTCACAGCTGGCACACTGGGCACAGCCCAGAGCTTGGGAAAGGAGAGACCTGGGTCACCCACCAGCCCTGGCTTCTCCCCTGGCTCTCATTTATCACCAGTACAGGCACAGCAGGGCCCTTTTTTATATGCAGCAAATCATTAAGAAGAAAGAAGAGAGAGAAAAAAGTCTTTTAGTAATAACTGTAAAAAAAAAAAAAGGAGCCGGGGAGGCAAGCATGCAACCACAGACAGATAAATGGAGTCTGGTTACAGAACACTGGAAGTTCAGCTGGGAAAGGGGACCATAAGGAGGGTGAGGCTTAACAAAAACCCACTGGTGCAGGGCTGGTCTGGAGCCAGCAGAGACTCAGTCTCCTCCTGGGGCCCAGCATCAGCAATCACAGACACAGGTGAGCATTTCCATTCAGTTTGTGTGGCCTTTCAAAGGAGACCTGAGCTCGTGGAGCCCTGCTGAAGGCACACAGGGAGGAGGCAGAGTGACCCACCAAGGATGGCTGGGTCAGCAGCACTGTGAGGTTTTGGAGTGGCTTGGCTTGCTGCCCCAGGCTTAAGGTAGGGCTGTGAGAACCTGTGTGAGTCCATGGGGGACCAAAGAAATATATCCAGGTCTGTTTGCAGCAGGAGATTCTCACCCATCTGCAGCAGGCTCCTTGCACAGAGCTACGTGTCTTGTTCACCCTCCCAAAGATTTAGCAAAGTCAATACCCTGAGAAGGGCTTGCTGGGCTGGCTTTTACAGCATCCACCTCCTTGGGACTGAAGGTTGGGGTAGGCAGCTGCCGGAATCTGTCATTACCCTCTTTCTTGCTCCTTGCTAGCTTTATTTTATACATTTTTTTATTCCTCAGTGTAAAAGCTTCCCTAACTAGCCATTAACCTCAGTCACAGGACAAAACCATTAAACATTATTGTGGCTGTAATATGGTACATTACTTGCAAGCGTTTCCTCCAGCAAAGGAGAAGAAAAAAAGACCTGCATTAAGATCAGGATTCTCCTGCACATGTGTTAAATCAGCATCTGGCACTACAGACCTGTTGCAAGGAGTATGTTTGAGTGGAAAGGACATTTTATGGGAATCTTTCTTAATTAAACACACAAGTGGGAAAACGCATGTTCTGTTTCATCTCAGAGAGCAACCCAGGCACTCAGATCCCATACTCAGCTCTCCCCATGACACCACAGCTCACTGCCAAGTGGGTGATATGTCCTTGTGGAGAGACTGTCCTTAACCTGCTCAAAACCTTCTCTGTGCTCACAGCTCTTCCTGGGCTCTGGAAACAGCAGCCTCTCCAGGAATCGATTTTGGGAATGGGACACGGAGGTCCCCTGTGCCACATGCTGGTTGTGGACACCAACTGAGGGAGGAAGAACTGCTTTGGAGCTTACAGCAGATGTAAAAGCACTGTAAAGCCCCTAGGCTGGATCTCACAGTCCTGAAACACAAAGAGAGGGAGGGATGGTCACTACAACCATTCCTTCACGTAGCACCCTGTGCCAGCTGATGCAGCAATCAGCTGTCTGGGAATGTCCTACATTATCCAGGGAGCCTCCTGAGAGGAAGACAAACCTCCCATGTCTGGGTGCAGGAGGGAGCACAGCACGTGACCTCCTGAAGTGCAATCCCTGTGGATGCAGCCCCGGGCTGACGGGGAGTGCTTGTGATGGGTCCTGCCCGTTTCCATCCGTCAGAGGGCCCAGCCAGACATGACTGATGTGAGTGGAGCTGACAGAGGCTGGAGACCCCTTCCCCATCTGGGGATGTGCCACCAGGCCAGGGGGAAAGGCTGCCTTTTCACACATGGGGGCTGTTTCATCCAGCAGCTCCCTTTGGACAGTCCTACAGCTGCAACACCTGCCCCACAGGCTTGGTATGAGCTGCCCTTCCACCTCACTGCCTCCAAGAGCACATCCTCAATTGGAAATGGCATGACATGAGTGGTCCCCCCCTCCAAACCAGGCTGAGCTCCCACTGGAGGCTGGGATACCCTGGTGCTCGCTGTCACATAGGGACATCAGTCAGGGGAGGGTGGCCCCGTGACTGGCAGGGTTTAATGAAGACCTTTGATGCTCGAGGGAAGCGATGGCTGTTTGGCAAGGTTGGCTGAGTCAGAAGAAAGGGGCAAGCCGAGGCTGGCCAAGCTGTGCTTGTGGGGCACCATCTGGAGCATTTAAGAGCTGTCTGGTCAGAGCAGGCAGGTTGGAGATGGGCAGTTTTGGAAGGTGTTTTCACCATGAACTGCCTCCCCAAGTCACTGTCCCCATCACTCACCTGCTGCCAGCACCTCTACCTGCAGGTCAAAGCCTGGAGTCCTCTCTTGTTCCTGGGCTGAACTCACACCTGCTTTACAGACAGAAATGGAAATGCCAGTATTTAATCAGGGAAGTTGTTAACAAACAAGAAATCTCTTCAAGTAAGATCTGGGAATTGCAGTTAATGACCCCACAGTTTCAACCTCTCTCTGGGGTCATTGATATGGTGAGGGGAGCACTCATCTTTCTGCAGCCCCAAAACAGGACTCTGTTCAGTGAAATGAAACAGCATCACCCATCCCTGAGCTTTGCACCCTCCATGCAGGTGTCCAGGTCAGTGTCCATGCTCCCACACACATGCCCCATCCCTGGAAGTGTTGAAGGCTGGGTTTGCTGGGGCTCTGGGCAAACTGATCTCATGGGAATCATCCCTGCCCATGGCAGGGGGGTTGGAACTAGATGATCTTTAAGGTCCCTTCCAACCCAAGCCACTGTAGGATTCTGTGATCTTATTCTATAATTCTATGATTTAAGGCTCTTACACAACTGGAGCAGCTTCAGTGGGAAAATGAAGAAAAACCCTTTTTCTGCCCAGCAGTCTGGGAGCTCTCCTGGAGATGAGAGGGTTGATGAAAAATTCCTTTAAACAACAGGGAATTTTGCTTCCTTAAAGCATGAAGAGCAAGTCCATTCAGAAGTTTGAATTAGTAGCTGTAGAAACAGCCATCTGGATGTTTCAGAAGTGTGTCATTTTTGTCTACCATAAATATTTTTTCAACAAGAACAAAGGAAAATTAACAAAAGACACAACAGCATTTTTTGTCCAACTCTGGTGGTGACATATTTCAAATTTTTCCCCTGACAGAGTGTGTTTTAGCTACTAATTGTATTCCCATGTCCTTTCTAAGAGCATTTTTTTGTCACTAGTGATACAAAGGCAGAAGATTAAGGTAGAAGACCAGCTCAGTTTTACCATGATGGCCAAATCTACAGGCACTGCACATCAGCAGAACAGGATCTTCTCAGAAACAGCAATATTTGCAAACAGAGAAATATTTTCAGCAAAAGGAAAGGAGCTGAGACAAGTTTGACCAGAACTCTAAGCGTGACTTGGTCAAGGATTGTGGATATGCATGTCCAGAGCAGGAAGGAGAGGAAAGATGGAGATTTCTGAAGTAGTGAGGTTTGTTGTTTCCTAAAAGATTTTTCCAAGATTTTCTGCCCAAGTCCACCACATTGACAGAGTACAAGCAAGCCCCAGCCCCACCAAACAGCAAAGGACCTTGACTTTCCCTGTTAAACCCTGCACTACTCCAGTGAACAGTTCATTTCTCACTCAGAAGGAGGTTAAAATATCCCTATAACTCCTGGTGTGCTTCAGGCATTGTCTGAGCACCCTTTTCCATTCAGGTAGTGGAGGAAGGTGGTCACTGCTCACACCAGTCCTGTGGAGGAGGCAGGTTGGGGTTTTTCTCTGAGTCAAAATAATGTCTGGATTTGGGGGAATGACATGGACATCAGCCTGCCCCAGGGTAAACAGGTGAATGCTGCAAAGAGCCAGGGAATTCCTCTGCTCCTATCACCATCCAATCTGTGGCTGGTGAAGAACCTGTGGAAGAAGGCACTGATGACAATTTGTCTTGTAATTTCTGCTTTGGGAAGTTCATGTCAGGGTAGCACTGTATTAAAACCACCTCCAAGACCTTCCCAAAGGCTTTGTTACAACCTTAGGAAGAGTCTTGGTCTAGTTCCCTGGGGGAATGAGGCTTCTGTGACTCTGTGCACATCTCAGACCTGGCTTTTCCAAAAACTTCCAAAATCCTTGAGCAATTTTGACCATTTGCCAGTCCACAAAGATATGGGGTTGCCACAAAGACATGGGGTTGCCACCAGCTCGTGAATGCAGGTGAGCAGAGAGAAGAGGGAGGCACAAGAAGCACCACAAACCCACAGGCACCAGCAAAGAGCAGAGAAGCCTCCTGGGTGAGAGACAAATGCTCTGGGGATGTTCCAGTCAGAGCTGGTACCCCAGGAGAGGTGTGATACTTCCTCCACAAGGTAAAAAGCCATGGGATGACCACATGAGACCTGAATAAACATCTTCCTCTCTAAAGAACAGGGAACCTGGCTGGCTGCTCATGAGGTTTGGGTCTGAGTCCTTCAGACTGGCCCCACAGGCTGATGCAGGAGCTCTGCCCTCCTCCCTGCACAGGCTGGTGGACAAGTGATTCATGTCACGGGAGGGGAAAAGCAAGAGCAGAGCAGGAATGAATCACCCTCCGCCGCAGGTCATTTAATTCATTCTCCCTCCCGGAGGCAAGTGCTTTTGCACACTAATTAGATAGTTCATCCTAATGGCAGCTACATGATCTTTTTCCTTCCTTCTTTACAACTTTCAGAAAAATGGCATAAAAGCTGATGGATGTTTAAAAGGAAAAGAAGCAGTGCTACCCAGGAACAAGCCCCATGTGCCATATGGCTGAGACAGGACAGTTGCAAAATCCCACAATGTGCTTGGTACTTGGGTTGTAGTGCTCTCTCTGCTCACTGCCTCCTCTGCCCTAGTTCCCAGACTTTGGGGTATAATTATAGAAAAACAGCAACTGAAGCTGGTTTTAAAAAGACAGTCTTTTTCCACGGAAAAAAAAAAAAAAAGCAAAACGCTCTGAACAGAATAACAAAAAAAAATAATCTTAGAAATGTGTTAATCTCTCTCTCTCTCTTTTTTTTCTTTTTTTTTTTTTAGTAAAAGAAAACAGAAAATATTCTATCTTCCTCCCCCTCCTTGCCCACCTGTTTTTGGGAGAAAGTAAGGAAGAAAGAGAAGGGGAAAACCCTATGTTTTTAAGCTTGTTGTTTTCAAAAGTATTAAAACATTTCTACCAAAGCTGACATTTTCTAAGGAAATTCTCATTTTACCTGAAAACCCCCTTTGAATTCAGGAAAGTACAACTGCTTGTCAGAACAAAAAGAAGAAGAAGATAAAAAAGCCTATATTTTAACTTTGCTCCCCAAAGCTATTGCAAGGTGGCACTGAAAACACCGACACTTCTGGGTGAGGAGCTTTAGAATGCAGATTGTGCAGCCTGGGAGGTGAGGAGTATTCCCCCTATGGATAAGATCTGCTGAAACTTTGCCACCATGGTGAGACTTTTGTATGGGGCCTGGCAAGGCTTAGTCTTTATGATTTCAACCACATTTTGTTAAATTAAGCATAGGATTTGGGGCAGAGTCAGGGTCCTCATGACTGCTTGAACCTCAGCCAGGTTGCAGAGCCAGCAGGGTCCATCCAGAAGCTCACAGGGGATGCAGAGGCTGCAGGACCTCACTCCTGCTGAAAGACACCAAGAAATGCCCAGGTGTAGATCTGATGAGAGGAAGGCAGGTATGGCCTCACAGGTATGGAAAACACCTTTATTTCCCTGAATAAAGGGTGTCTGAACAGCACTGTATGATCCTCACAAGGTTCTGAGACCCCTTCAAGGAGGGTTCAATGCTGCACAAGGGATCAGTCACCTCAGATTTGGGTCTGTTCACTTCTGGGTGCCAAGAAAAGCCATGGGCTGCAGTGCCTGGCTCTTTCTCTGTCATCTACACTCTTCCCTTCCCAGCAGAAGACTGAGGATTCTTGCTGGTACCACCCCTCATGCAGGAGATCTCAGACCACCCCTGGGCTGCAAGTGATGAATTTATTGTGGGATAAATAGAGGAATGCAGGGAACTGGAGGCCAAATCTCTCATGCATGAGCCATGCCCTTGGAGAAGAGAACACAGCTTTCCCCACACCTTCAGCTGAGAAACAAGTCCAACCCTAAACCCACCAGCACCAAACCCTACCAGCAGCCCTGTCCCCTCCGTCCAGGTGTGGACTAGGAGGAGAAGAGCCTTGCAGTGGAAACAAGGCCTCCCCTAGCAGCTCCCACACTTGGAAGCACAGTCTCAGTCCCAGTGCCCTCATCTATCTGCCTGGAGTCCTGCCCTGCCTTTGATAGATGATTTTCATTAACATTTCCCTGCTGAGGCTCCCGCCGCAGCCGCTGTGCCAGTGACACAGCGTGAGAACTCGCAGAGGGCTGGATGACAGGTGATGAAATGTTGCTGCTCAGGCCACAGAAAAGCTTTTCTGGGACTGCCCAGTGCTGTCTTGTGCATGCTTGGGTGGGACTAACACCAGCCTGTGCACAGAGCAGTCTCTGGTGGCAGAGGGAGGGGTCATTCTGCTCCAGCTCCAGCTTGTCCTGCCTCAATCCTGCCCTGCTTCATCTGATGCCTCCTCTTCACCATGGGGATTGTCTGTGAGTCCCCTGGGGATGATTGATGCCCTGCTGCCTGTATATGCCCTGCATTTCTAATGTCCTTCTGCCCTCCACAGACAGAGGATGTGCTGCTGCCTCTGGGTCACTTGGAGGGATTGCTGTTCCCTGAGGAATGAAGGGTTTTACAGCTTTTGATTTGGTTTATTCTCGGGTTTTGTATCACCAATTCATCCCATTCCAATGAGAACAATCAGCCATTGGAATAATCTCCCCAGGGAAGAGTTGGATTCCCCAGTGCTGGGCACATTTAAGATTCAGCTGGGCCCCCTTTTGCCAAGAAAGGTTGAACCAGCTCATCCTTTAAGTCCCTTCCAACCTGGTATTCTGTGATTCTATAAAATTATCCTCTAAGGAATAAAGCAGTAGGTAAAACATTGCATCAAAATCTATTGCTTTTTTTTTTTCTTTTTTTTTTCCTCAGGGGAGTGCCAAGGAAAGCCCATATTTACACATAAAAACTTTTTGGCTGAGACATTTGGAAGTCAAAAGAACCTTACCAAGAAGGTGCAGAGAATGAGTTTAGGAAATGTCAGAGGTCACAAAAAGCCCCTGAGCCACACAGGAGGCGTAAAGGAAAGGCAGCAGCAAAACCCCAGCGTGTTTTACAACACCCTCTTCAATTGCTTTGCACCCATGTCTGACATTTCACACCTGGAGGAAAAAGCCTTTCAGTGGGATTACAGCTCCTAAAAAGCTGATAATCACACCCCCAGGCTTTGATCCAGACCTTCCCCAGCCTCTCAGGGGACAGGCTCCCTAAAGAGCCATCTCTCCTCTGATGAGCATCTTGCAGGTGTCACCAACACTACTGTGCACACACTGCTGGCTCCCTAAGCATGAGCTCCAGAAATCCCAGCACAAAGGCAGGGTTCCATAGGTAGAAGCAAATCCATTTGGGAATGTGCACCTGGACATGAGCTGTGCTGATGACAGGAATGACCCGTGCTCCATCCATGGCAAACATTCCCAGCTGACAGCCTCAGCTTCACACCTCCTCCACAGAGAGCCATCCCAAAACTTAAAAGGCTAAAGCTCTTCCCTGGGACGTTTTTTTCTGAAACTTCCAAAAGTGGACATCAGTTCATGTAACACCCAGATTTTTTTTCCATTTCTCTACTACAGCAGTGTTTTGGCAGCATAACAAAGAGCCCCTGAATCCCCCTGGAAAAGCATAAGGGGAGAAATGGGAGTAAAAAAAGGTCTGGTGGTAGGGTAGAAGGATCTGACATTTATCCCTGATCCAGAAAAGTCTGATTCCCTGTGACCTTGTTAGGAGGCTGGAAGGTGCTGTTTAGTCAGAGCTGTCAGCCAGTGGTCTGGCAGGAGATGGATGAGCTGTGGTGTGGCTCTGCAGAAGGTGCTGTGGAGAGAGGCTGCTCTGAGGAGCAGCTTGGGGAAAGGAGGAGGCTGAGGCAGGACAGAAATGCCAAGGAAGGGACTGTCTGTCTTGTCTGTGTACAAGAGCCAAGTGCATGGGGCTGCTCAAATAACCAGAGACAGCAGAGCTCTGGGGTATCTTCAGGCTGAGCTGACAGCTTGGCTCTGAGGGCTCATAGGATCTACCCCTGGTGCCTCAGGATCTTGATCCTGCCTCCTGCAAGGTGTTGATGGGCCCTTGGTGGTAGTCCCCAATCATCCACTTGGCCTGTTGGAAGAGAAGGGAGATGTGTCCTGCAGCATGTCCCAGCAGGACCCACCACACTGCCTGCTGCCAAACCTTTATCCCAAACACCAGCATCTCAAGGCAAACCCACAAGACAAAGATGCTGAAAGTTTTGCTTGATTTTTTACTGTGCAACATTAATTATGAATTTACTTTGACATTCACTGCATTCCTAATGCCAAGGATGTGATTGTACTGACACTGCTCCGATGCAAATCTGGAGGTTGCTTTATTGCTTCCCTGTGATCACTCTCAAGACATCTGACCCTGCCTTTCTCAGCTCTGTAGTGATGCTCTTGTCGCACTGCTGCTCTTTGCAGGACATCTGCAGCTGCCCTGATGCAAGCCCAAAGGAGTCAGTGATCAGGGACAGTGTCATTGTGCTCCATGAATCGTCACTCGAGTGCCTGGGCTCTTTTGTGTGGCTGTTTCTGAAGCAGAGGCTTGACTTTGTTTATACCAGATGTTCAGAGGCTTTGCCCTCTCAGTGTCCCCAGTCTGTTCTGGTCAGGAGAAGACCTCCTGCATGGACACTTTTTAGGTGGGAGAGCAAGTGCTGACAGAAGTGTGCTTTGGAAAATAAGAAAAATATCTGCCTCTTTTGTATTCAGGGCACACACACAGAGCCCCTTCCCACCCCCAGGACCTCCTGCTGCAGAAAGAGCCCTCAGTCCACATCTGAGGCAGCCTAAAAACTGCAGCTGTGCTCCTGCACCAGGTCCTCTGCTAGAACATTGGTGGCGTAGACATTCCAGCTGAGAAGTAATCGAAATCTCTGGCTAACACCTGCCCTGGCATTTGGGAGGTTTTTTTCTCTGGTGTGCTAAGTTCCCAGTCACTTAACCCCTCAGCTCCTGGTCTGTAACAGAGGTATTGGTGTGCCCATCCCTCTCTGCCTGGAGAGCTGTGTGAGATGCTGAGGCACAGAGGCAGCCTGTGCAGTCTGGCAGAAAGAAACAGCACGTGCCCAAGACTTTGCTTCTGCAATGATCTCTTAGGGTAAAATTCAGCCCCCAAACTGGTCAAGGGTGATCTAGCCTTGGTTTGATCTCATCTGATCCCTGCAGCATTGTTTGTTGGCATTTTCTGTTTGGTCTCTCACAAACACAGGGCTCCTACCAGATGTTTTTAGCTGGGAAGCTGCATTTCCAACAGGGTGGGATATGTGTTTCACAGTCAGGATTTGCTGAACAAGGAGACCATGTCTATACCAGTAAATAAAAGGGGCTAAGAGCAGTTGTGCACAACACAGGCCTACAAACCAAACCCTCTTCTCCTCTCCAAACGCTATCCAGGGTGGCCTCAGCCATGCTGACAGCTGGGGCTGGTCCCTGCCCCATGCCAGCCCTTGAAGACTCTCCAGGCCCTCTCTGGGAGAGGAGGATGCTGTGCCAAGGAGCTTGATGACAATTTAACAGTATGGACCATTGTGAATGCCTGGTGCCTGGCTTAGTACAGAATTAAGAATGTTGCCTTAGAGATTTGGGGCTCCCCATTGGTGCCTGTCCCCTCGTGACACAGAGGTGTTCAAGTGGGCACACCCAAGAATGAACCAAGCATTGGGGTCCCATCTTTAACCCCCCTTTGTGGGTCTGCAGAGAATTCCTGCATCACAGAGAGCAGGATGCAAACCTTTTATCCTGACACTATGCAATGCAAAGGGATGGAGCATCCCCACTGACTTTGCATCCCACTCCCAGCAGGTTCAGACTGCAGGACCAGGGGCTGTCACACACAGTCCAGGAGCTGGACTGACTCTGGCAAACACTTCCATAAAACCCTGTCTCCCAGCTCAGCTCTGCTCCACAGCTCCAGTTCTCTGCTGCTTTGCATCTTGTCTCCTTTCTGCTTGAGAGGTGTTCTTTTTCCCTGCTCAGGGTATCCAGGATAGGGTCTGGAGGGTTTATTCAGGGTACCCAGGATGTACAGACAGTGTACAAATTCTGACTCACAGAATCACAGGATGGTTTGGGTGAAAAAGGGCTTTAAAGATCATCTCATTCTCAACCTCTGCCATGGCCAGGGACAGGACACCTTTCACTAGGCCAGGCTGCTCAAATGTGTGCAAACTTACTCAAAATGCACCTCCTCTCTCAGGGTCATGGCACGTGCACTTTGCTGTTCATCTCCACTCATCCAGAGACTGTTTTTTCCAGGAGAATCCTGGGTGAACGTGGCCAGGAAAATAGGGATGCAGCAAAATCTAAACAGAGACAGGCATCTCTTGGAGTGCTTTACAAGCCATTTGCTCAGCTCAGAGGGGCACGAGCTGCAGCACAGCAAAGAACAGGGATCTTGATGTCTCTCTTGGATCAGATACAGACAGTAGCCTGTCTGGTTACAGAGAGCACTTTCTTTGATTAAAAGCTAATAAATATTCATCCCTCTCCTCCCCTGCCATCCCTCCCAAATCCCCAGAGACAAAACTTAGACAAGCAAAACTGGTTCATTTGTGATGTATTCCAGTGCATTGCTCCAAAACACTTGGAATCCTTCCAGATAACACTGCGTGGCTGCAAGGGCTATGGATCACCAAGAAAAGGGCCAATATTTTGCATTCATTTAAAACAAGGCTCAGGTCATAAAGGGCATGCTCATTATTAATGGTGGGTGTTGGGAAGCAAAGTATAAAGTGTACACAGATCCTTATCCCCAGGTAATTCCTCAGTAAATTGGCAAAGATACATCACTGCCTGCAGAGCAGGAGACAGAGAGGAATTGGATGTTAGGGACAGCTCAGTTTCCCAGGAATACAGATGTGCCATCAGCTGATGAAAATTACAGTGAGGAGCAAGGGGAGAAGATATATCAGTGGTGAAGGCTGTCTCCTTTTAAGGCAAGGAAAACTAAACTCTCACCAGGAAAGAACAGATCCAAACTGATGGGGAGATCGTGGCCAGTGCAACAGCACAGCGCCCGCTGAGCTGATCCTGGTGAAACACAGACTGCCAAACCAAGCCACTGTCACCCAGGAGGAGATCAGAGGAGCCAAGGGATTATTCAGCACAGAGATATTGCTGGAGAAAACAGCCCTGGCATAGAAATACAGAATGGATGCAATACTGTGCTGTCTCAACACAGATTTAAGCCACAGCCCTGCATGGCACTAGACTGTGGATGGAGAAGAGCTTCCCATCTCTATATGGAAACCTACCCCAGTTATCTCTGAAGTTGTTATAACCCTGTGTTTTTCCACTTCTTGCCTTCCAGTCAGAATATAGACCAATTATTTTTTGGGGAAGGGGCTGCCTTCAGCCTGTATTGGTCAGGGGGTCCAGAAGTGATCACACAATTATAGTAAAATAGTATTATTAGGATAATAATCGATATATAAATAGTAGTAGTATATATCACTTATAATAACTTATGACTATAATTATTATTATTACACCCAAGCATCTGTATCCTCCTGCATCATGGGGATGTGGTGCTGGGACCCCAGGCTTGGTCTGTGCTCAGAGTGAGCAGTAGCATGTTATCCACCTATTTCTGCATCCCACCAGCCCCCAGCTCTGCACAGCACTGAGCTGGATGCAACCCCAGCAGAATCACAGTGCTCATCAGCCCAGAGACAAATCTCCATCCCATGATCTCCATGCTATTCAGGCACAAATAAACCTGTGTCCACTGCCTGGGCCTGTAGAAACCAATCACTTGTGCTTTTCCTTGAATGTTCAGGCTTCAAGCTAGAGCTTGACAGCAGAAGTGGGTAGAAGATGAAGAATTGCAATTTTCCTGCTCTTCTTATGGCATTCCCCAGCTTTGTGAAGGCTGTTGGGCAAACAAGAAGCAAGCAGCCTCATGGTTGTGTTTCAGCTGGCACAAGCACTGCAAAGCCCATACCATACGTGGTATTTTCTCTGCTGAGCTAAGATTTGCTTGGCACATCCCTCTGATGGGTCCTGAGGGAGTCCAGGGTTGCTCTCTGATTCTCCAGCTGGGTCCCAACCAGACCCTGCCAAGACACCCCTGGTGTGGGGTCAAGCCTTGTCTCAAAAACAGCTCAGCTGATCAAAGCAATGGAGCAGGAAAACAACAGCAGGAAACTGAGGAGCCTCATCATTGAATGGAAAATCCCTCTCCAAGGACAGTATCCAAACACCCAGGTGATACTGGAGAGCACAAAGGCACCACACACATGGCAAAGGGACTCTGGTCCTCAGTTTGCTCTGGGGCAAGAGCAGGAAGCTTTTCTTTAAAAAAAAAAAAGGAAAAAAAAAAAAGCAAACCCTGTCCTTTCAGTGAGCTTCCCAGGGAAATGGGGTGCTTACAGTGATACTCACATAAATAATCCCTTTTTCCAGAGCCCTCATGTCCCCTTTGCCCACATGAGCTGAAAGAGCTCTCAAGGAACAGCAGCAGTCCTATGAAATACATGGCCATGCCATCATTTTGGGATTTAAAATTAAAAGGGGGAAAAACAGACACTTTTTTTTGTTTGTTTGTTTGTTTTTGCTACTGCCACTGTTCACTGTTTCAAACCCTTTTTCACATTTACTTCCCCTTTTTGTGTGGGTTCAGTCAGATTTCAGCACTTTTAGACCTCTGGTAGCTTCTTTCCATAGGGTTGTCCTACAGCACAGACCTCAGGACTCTTGGAGATGCTCTGCATGTTTCAGGGACTCAAGGGTGGGACAGATTTTCTGCACCAGGCAGAGAGTCAGGTACACTGGGAAATTTGTGCTTTTCATTTCCTCTGTGTAGCCCAGGTTAACAGGCTGGCAAACTCCCTTACCCCTTTGCAGGACTCTCCTTGGTGACACAGAAGAAAATCTTGGAACAACTTGAAGAAAAGCATTAAAAGTCCCTTTAGGGATGCCAAAATGAGTACAGTTAAACCTCATGCTTGACTTCATCTTCAAGGTCCTCTTGTGACAGTTCAGCAGGAGAACAAGGAAAATCCTTCAGTAAATCTGGCAGGGAAAAATGCATTGGGGGGGTGGGAAATACTGAATCATCTCCTAGCTGACATCTTTTTTGTGGAGTCTATATGTGCCCATGTATAGGTGTGCATGTGTATATATATATATATATATATATATGTCATATTTATGTATGCCATATTCAAGGCTGTTAAGCAGGTCAGATTAGTTCATGTGAGTAATTTGCACATCTTTGCTTAAGAGAAAATATTGTGTCTATGCAGAAGCTTAAAATATATATATATATATATATATAGCTTAGACAGGCAAAAATTAATCTTGGACAGGGACAATTTGCTGAAATATCCTATAAAGGTCCCAGATGTATTTTTTGCATTTGTTTGCTATTTTGCAAGGCCCTGGCTATGATCCTTTTGTGTTCAGAAGGTTCAGACTTCACAAATAGCATGGTTTAATGCATGATTGTTAATGAACTTATTCAGGATTTAAACCAGCACCAGAATCTGACCCACTGCATCTATATGCAAATACACTCTCAAAAGTGCTGTGCAGAAAGTGACCTGCTTCCACTAATGCCCAGATAATGAGGAAATGAGGATTTATGCCACCAGAGACACTCCCCCTTGGAGCACATCTTCTGAGACAGTCAGTAAAGGAATCACTTCAGCACAGCCTCCAGAGGGAAGCCTGATCATTAAAAAATGGCATTTCTGTGCTGTGTGATGAATGACAATTGGGTTGGCAGCTCAGCTTTCATCCAGGCTGAGGATTCATCCCACCAGAGCACTGATGTCAAGAGAAACAATCCCTTCCATTTAGAGTTTGGGCCAGGCTTCAAATGCAGGGACTGAGGGTGAGATCTTGGTTTCCTGGGAGTCCCAGGCTCTGCTGCAGCACATCCTCAAAACACTTCCACAAAGACATCCCATGGCTTAACTCCTCTGAGTATCCCTTTCACTGCTCCCAAAGCAGGATTGTCCCAGGCTATCACAGATCATACAGCACCAGCAGTGTCAAATTCCAAACCACAAACCACTGTCCCTTTCACCCAAACCAAGACTCTTGAAGGTGGACACTGGAGGTCAGGGTGTCTTGCTCAAAATCTGTGTGTCCCTCACCCCATATCCAGAAGGGATATAAATTTGTAGATAGATAGATAGATAGATAGATAGATAGATAGATAGATAGAGTTGGATAAGATCTCAGCTAGTAAATACAATCATTCCCCAAACCCAGATTGCTTCGGGGATGAGGACAAGTTTATCCTTCACAAGGGAAAAAGTTGTGTTCATGTCTCCCTTCAGGGGCAGAGATGGGGTTCCTGCAGCTGAAGAGTTGGAAACCAGGGTGGGACAGGTGTCACCCTGCAAAACACACCTGGGCTGATGTTGTCTTTCTGAACACATCACGTGGGACTCCCACTAGAGGCAATGGGGAAAAACAGATCCCACAAAGACCCCCTCACTTGCTTCTGCTTTGGTGCCCATTTTAGATGAGGAGAGGCACATTCAGGGATGGACTTTCACATTAAAAGGGCTGAGGACACCAAATCCAATGCAGACCTTGTACCTGCCCCAGAGGTGACTGTACCTGCACATCCCACCTCAGGTTCTGAGCTCTGGAGGTCCTTTTCCCATTTTGGAGGCCTGTCTAAATTCCCCACCAAAACCAAGAATCAGCTCATTCTCTTCTTGTGCTTCAGCACAGCTGGGGCCCAACCTTGCTTTTCATCCCAGCAATTTCTCTTGATCCTGCACACTGAACAGCACTGAGCTGCCACCAGACACTGCAAATGCTGAGATGTCATGACCAGCCTTGTTTCACACCCTAGGCAGGATCATTCCATCTCCCTAAAGAGGAGGACACATAAAAGTGTGAGGAAAGGGGAAAATCCAGCTGTGGCTGCAAAAAAAAAACCAAAAACACAAAAAAAAAAAAAACTGAACCCAATGTAATTGGATTATTTAAGAAGTTCTTAACCAGTTTTTTTCTGCTTTCCTTCCATTGCAGCTGGAGGTGCTGGATCCCATTTCATCTGACAGTGTGCAGACCAAGCTCTGCACTGTCCAGGAAATTTTTTTATTGTCAGTTCACTGCAGACCCCCTTGGAGATTCCTGGGGTGCTTAACTCAGCCAAAGAGTGATATATTGAAGAGTTTTATGTTTTTTAATTGCTGGTCAGCTGGAAAAAAAAAAGTAGCCTGAAGCCACTGAAGCTCTCAGTCACTTTGAAATGAAAAGTTTCCCCCTTTCCACAATCTCCCAAGTATGGCATGTGGCCTAATTCTCTAATTACAAAATAGATCCAAATTGCTTCAAAGGAGCTGTTGTGTTCCAGCAGGTACATAACAAGTTTATAGTATCAGCTAATTGCACTGTTATATAAGGGTTCAGAATGATTTTTGAGACCAACAGACAGACCTCCTAAGTATCAAACCTATATTGTTTTGTTTGGGGAATTTTTTATTACTACCTCATTATGAAGGTAACCTGTGCTTTCTCCATCCTTTCCAGAGAAAATATAAATGTTGATACTGTGCAGAAAGTGTTGGGCTTGCTACTGAGCTGGTGCACATCATCTCCACTGATCTCAGTGGGTCATTTTAGACACCAGCAAAATCCAAACAATGCATGTAAGTCCATGGCTCAGAGCCCACATTCACCAGAGCTGTGGTGGCACCATCAAATGGGAATTACAATGGTTTAAGCAGCTACTGCCAACTGTTGTCCATCTTGAGTCAGGTTGGTTTGAGCTCAGGTGTTCAGCCTCACTGGTGGGAATGATGGAGCACCCAGCTGAAGGGAACATTTGGACTTTACAGCCCTCACTCAAAAAAGAAATGGAAATAAAGGTGGGGTTTGCCACAAAGAGCCTCTTGCTATTCACCTCTCTCATGGGTGAGACTCTTGAGAGCTCTGGGTCTCACAGTTATGAAAAAAACACAGTTTTTCATAGAAGACTGTCGGAGTTGGGGTCACTCAAAACATGGGCATCATTTCATCATGCAGCCTCAAGGATAAATGACCAGAGTGGATGAAAATTGTGCAGAAGGCCCTGGGAGGAGTCACAGCAGTAGATGGGATGAGGGACAGCCTCCTAGTTTTCTGCCTGGCCATGCACATGTAGGAAGCTCCCTATCCAGCAGGTACCTGGGCATGACGTTCAAAGGAACTCAGATTCCTTCCCAGCCTGAGTTCCTTTCCTCTCCTGTGACCTGGCTCACCCAATGCACATCCAAACCCAATCCCATTAGCCCCATCTCTTAACACTTCACAGGGCACTTCCCTGCTACACCTACTGCCTGTCCTGGCAGCAAAGGAAGGTGAAATCAGGAATCATCCACCACTATAACTTTGTAAACTCAGCTCAGCCTTTCAGGAAGAGGTTTCTAATTTTATCCAGGCCATTCATCCACCCTTAATTTGCAACAACAAAAAAAGAAAAAGCAAAAAAAAAGCAAAAAAAAGAAGCTGTTGCAGGGTTATTATTAACTATTGGCCAAGACAGAATGAACTCCAGGCTTGGCTGACTCCCTCTTTGGTAGAGAGCAAGTGCACAGAGAGCAGACACATTGCTGGTTTGCTTCCCAAGCGTTTCTGCTCCTGAGTGAGGATTTCTGAAAGCCAAAGCAGAAGGAGAACCTTCATTTCACAGGTGTAGCTGCATTGTCCAGGCTCCACTTCAGCCAGCTGGGTTTGGAAACTTGGCCAGCCTGCAGTGCTCAGTCTTGCTTCCCTTCCACACATTTATAACACCCTTGCCCTGCAAAAATGAATGGGAAAGTCCCCACTGGGCTCACTCAGCTCTGAGATCAGATCTCAGACACAGGGAGGAGTGGATTTTTACCATCAGCTTGTGAGGTTCGTGTGTCCCCACTCCCCTCTGAACACTCTCTGAGAGTTCAGTTCCTTGCAGTACAGAAGGACATATTCAAACTACTCCATCAAGCACACAAGATAATCCTGGGCCTTGGTATGAGGCCAAGGAAGCAATGTTTTAGTCCTCCCCAGCACTGCTTGCCAGGGCAGAGATGTAAAATTCCCTAACCTGGACACCTAGAGCCGATCAGGAAAGGATTTCCAGCCATGAACTCCCATCCAGCTGTGCCAGTAGTCAGTCTGCCTGTGACATGTTGGCAAGAGGTGATTAATGACAAATGTGCAGCTGTGAGGAGTCTTTTTAATAAAACAGTTAAAGTAACAAATAATAGCAGAAGGAAAAGTCAAGAAATCCACATCCTTATTAGATGAGGTGGTAGCCCAAGGATTGAAGAAAACTCAAAGGATCTTAACCAGAAGTATTGCAAAGGTTGTTACCTTTTCCCTAAAGTCTGCTAAAAAAACCCTTAGCTATTCTTATGCCCATTGTTGCAGGATTTGCCACTTGGTTCATACTTTTGACTTTGATGAGATAGAGTTTTCATCCAGACTGAGCTTTTAGAATATAATGAATACTCCAAAAGAGAGAGCCTACTATATAATATTTAAAAATTTAAAATGCACTGATACAAGGGCACAACAATCTTGAAGAAATTCATGCAGAACTCCCCTGATTTTATGTATTTTTGCAATTCAGGTTGCCCTTACACTTTAGGTAATGTGTATCTATTTATTGTTGACATAAAACTCATATAATTATAAGTTATTCTTTCCCTACAGCTTCAAGAGTTCGTGATGAAATTTTTTTGATAGTGCTTCTTTCCCCAAATTCACCCTAGAAAAATATTCTTGCTCACACAGCAGGTATCCCATTGCTCCACCTGCTCTTGCTTGCACCAAGAGAGGATCCACACAGCCATAAATCACTTTGCATCCCACATCCACCCGAGAACCTCATCCCAGAACTTCCCACCAAACCCTGGACAAATGAGAGGGGAGACAAATCAAGTCCTGGAAAAATAGATTTGTGAGTATGCAAAGCTTTGTGGCTGGGGACTTCCATGGTAACTCTGTGTATAAACAGGACCAAACAGCTTGAAGTAGCTGCTTTCCTTGCAAGGCCAATGAACAAAGTATCTCTGTAGCTTGGCCAACACAGCAAGCTCCAGCCAAATGTAAATAGCCCACGGGGCTTTTTGGCACTTTGCACTCTATTTTGCATACAGCTGGTAATGTTTTAAAGGCCAGGCCCAGCCAAGGGTAATGCTTCCAAGAACAGAGCAGGAAACACTTTGTGTACAGAAAAGAGTCCCGGGAGAAATCAGTGAAATCTTAAGGCTTTTTGTGTTCCTTTCTCCCTCCCCAAATCAATCAAATCATTTTTATGTTAAGAATTTCCAGGGCTCCAGGTAGATGCGGCCGCCTCGCTCCGGGTGCTGGGTGGGAAAGGGAATAGTTTGGCTCCTGCAGGAACATAAACACTTGCTGTGTGCAGGCAAGTCCTGCTGGGCACATCCATGACGTCTTCCAGGGCAGAATTCTGGAACTGGCTGGCAGGAGTGCCAAGTGTGAGAGACAGCAGCAAGGGAGGAGCAAGGTTGTAATAAGCATCTGGTGACACTCCTTGAGTCTTCCACGGTAACAGCACCAAGGAAATACCACAGTATTTCCAATTATCTGCATATCACTCAGCATTTCGGTAAAAATTACAGGACCTAGGACAGGATAGGTTGGTGTGATAGAGGGAGGCAGTCACTAAAATGCTGCTAAATCCCTGCTCTCCAGAGGCTTATCCTTGCAGGCTGGATGGGATTTCCCTCTTGATAGGATGCTGAGGAACTGGGACTCCACTGTTTTGTTTGTCTTACCACCTTAGCAGCACTATGTAGGGCATGGAAAGGACAAACCTGGCTCCTCTGCAGCCTCTCCCCTGCTCCTGTGTGCAGAGGGCTGGGGAGGGGATGCAGATTAATTGGACAGAGCAGAACCACACTGAGCATGCAAGGCTGAAACAGGCAGTCACAAGGGTTAATATTGCAGCAGAAATTTTGTTATCATGTGTTTAAAATCACGGTGTAGCAGCAGACACATTTTGCCCACCTGGTCCTCTCCTTTTCAACCTCATTGTGTGTGAACACATTTGTACATCAGGACCATTGTGTCCTGGAGGGAGACTGTCCTTCTGTTGGCTGTCCCAGACACTTGATTATTCAGGGCTGAGAGATGAGTGCTGGCTGAGCTAGCAGCAGCCATCAAAGCTGGCAGCAAAAGGGAATATATGTCAATAACTCAGGAAAGGGAAGCAGAGACAACTTGGAGAAGAGTCATTGCTACACCCACACAAAGTGAAATCGAAAGCTCTGTTTATTGTAATTTAATGTCCTTTACTTTGCATCTTACAGATGTCTGTCCTTGCACAGGTAATTCATAAGTGCAAAGCCAAATCCCTGTCCTGGAGACAGGGCTGGAGCACAATGGGAGGGTCACACTGCAGAGGGACCCAGGGGACAGGTGGGGGCTGTGCTGCTGTCAGATGGCACAAAGGGCTTTGCTTGCATGGCTTTGTGTGTGGCTGCACATGGTGGGCCAGCCAGGGAATGGA